>JBBPND010000372.1:0-12884 GCA_038090655.1 Gastroboletus turbinatus
AGCCAGAGGGTAACAAGAGAGCCCCTTCAAGCGAAACGAAAGGACTGGAACAGTCAGGCTCGTCCACAAGAATGAGGGCTGTGGCGATATGCTGAAGAAATGAGAGAAAAAGAGATCAAAACAAGACGGGTGTGTGGTGGGACGAAAGGTATGAGGACTCACCAGGATACCCATAGACAAGCCAAAGAAATTGCCATGACCAAAAGACGAAAGGAGTGAGTCAAGGTTAAAATAAAGGATTGATGAAAGAACGACGTTCACATCGCAAGGAGATTAGGATGATGAAACGACGTTCACGTCGCAGAATTGGATGTGTTCGTTGTCGAATGGTGGAAGGCAGGCCTGGCAAGCAAGTGCGCGAGTGGGAGTCGAGTGCCACATCGTGGACCTTACCGCGTCTGATTACAAATCTTACTGCACTACTACGAGTCTTACCACGTCTTACCACAATAGCTATAAATCTTACCACGTCTTACAACAGTAGCTATGAATCTTACCGCATCTTACCACAATAGCTATAAATGTCTTACCACGTCTTACCTTGCATGACTGCACACTTGACTGCAAGTCTTGCCAATCCTCATTACGTCTTAGCGATATAGCGAGTGAGCACAAACAATTTTTATGGCATCGTAATAGAGTACAATCTAGCACCTCTGCAGTTACCGAAAATGTAAACTCAGGATCTACAAGTCAGGGGACACAGGGCAATCGACTCTAGCGAAAGGGAGTCATGGGAGTCATAGACAAAGAAATGCGATCATCACTTACGTGGGGAGAATACCGTCCTTATCATAAAGGAACCAGTAAACACCGACGAGTAGCAGAATCAATGGAGTCCCATGATCGAGATTTCCAAAAAGGTCGACATAACGCTCCATTGATAATTCCATATTGATCTCTTCGCATGGGATCGTGCGATGCAAAACGTGAATAACGAGAGAAAGCGTGGAGGGGTGGTTCCAGAGAAGGAAGGCTGTGGGAGCGACACTGGAAGGATACGTGCAAAGGGATGGGTTAGTATCGGTGTGATGCTGGAGTGCTGGCATAAAACAGAGCTGGCATAAAGGCAGTCTCGTACGACGAAGCAATGTGATAAAATGTTCATAAGGTGCGAGGTCAAGGCGAAAAGAAGGACATAAATTGACGACTGAATGGTCCACGCAATCGTGGGAATGGTTGTGAAAAAAACAAGAGGGACAATCCGTGTCAGCGTATAAGAGGAAATCATCGAGATGCTGGAGACACTTGGATACAGAGGGAATAGAGAGCATCTCTACGTGCGCAAGAACGTTGGGATCGAGGTTGACGAAGGGTGAGCGTGGATGAAACACAAGGGCATGAGGTGCAGCAAGGTGGAGGGATGGCGGTGTTGCAATATTTTTAGGGTTGCAGTTGGAATCGGGACAGTCAAAAAAGACGTCGGATGAAGCAAGGCTGACAGGTAAGGAGTGACAAGGATGGGTGGAGGCGAGAGGGGTTACATGGAGGGAATAGGTGGAGGCAACGCGACTGCATGCAAATTACAATGAGAATATACGAAAAGGAGATATGATGTTACCTGGAAACACGACGCGTTTGACAAGGCGTCGTTTTACTTTTGGAAGGGTTTGGAAGCGACTCAGCGGAGCGGATCTTTGCTGTACAAGTGACAGGTCGAGTAACAGGGCTGCGATGAGAATACGGAATCAGATCAGGGAGCGCAGCAGGAGCAATCGAGGGAGTGCGAGGAGTGGACACAGGAACCTGACAGCAGCATTCAGTTTATCGAAACAGACAAGGACTAGAATAGAAGCACCATGTTAAACTCTTTGATCAATTGATAGCTCTCAGAGAGGAATTGCTCAACCAGACGCATAGCTTGCTTGGTTTTTGCCATCTGGATTTTTGCGTTCTGAATCGCATCAAATAGTTCGTTTGTGTTGCGTAATATGATAGCGGAGGGGTCGACATTCGGGCTGTTCTGCCTATGGGAAGCATTGGTAAGAGCATATATGAAGGGGGCGAATCATTTCCTACATTGTAGGTGATGAGCGTAAGGGAAAGAAGAGAGGACGGGCAAGGTTGGACTGCAGGCTCGCTTTATATACTCTGAATTTTATAATTTTCTTAAAAGGAGCTAGGATATAGACACCCAAAAAGCTTCTGAAGAACACAGCTGTCAAGTGAACTAAGAAAAGCATGCCGCGATGTCATCAATCGAAAGTGTTGGAAGTCTTGAATTGGACAATTAATCAAATGTGGTAAGATATAATAACGTGAAGACCGACCTGCTATTGGTTAAAAGGTGAATATATGCGTGGCATACCTCCCATAAATTATTCGTAGGGTCAGCGCTGGAACGAAATTCACCAAGCCATCGTGCATACGTCTCGGCCATAGGAAATTGTTCCGGAGGAGCACCTGCTTCAGGAATAACAATGGTCCTCAAAGAGGATATAGAATAAATGGCAAACGCGAGGGGTTTGATGATATCATCGAACTTGCAGGCGGAAGTGTCATTTTTGGATTGGTTAGGATGTTCGAATCGATCAGAAGTAGGCACTGCACAGCGATAACATATACCGGTTCTGGAAAAATGGATGCTTGATCGGAAGACGCGATACGGAGGGGAAAATTGTGAAAAAAATGAGCATTTGTTGAGAAAATGTGACGCATTGGCTCCAGCGATGATATGCAGTATACACGTGCCTGCATTGTCTTGTAGAAATCGAAAAACAGCAGCGTCCTTTGTGGCTTTGTTCAACGAGCATGCTATGGGTTGCGCAAGATCAGCGGAAGGGTGAGTTGATGGTGCAGATCGGGGGTGGTTAATAATGGGGGGTTGGTGTTGGTGTCGAGGGGGAGGAACACCCCTAGTATCTGAATGTGGCGCGGACGGGGGATGGTGTGACTGAGAAACCGAGGCTTGGGGTTGAGCAATAGAGACCTCGGGGAGGAAACCTGGGTGATGGACTGGGGGGAAGGGTGCCTATAAAATGTCAATAAAAATACATGGGGACAATGAAAGTACGTAGGGTATCGCGGGAGCAAAAATCACACAGTTCGCAAGGAGATATCATGGTACAATTAGACGGGTTAGAATCGAGGAAAGCAGAGATCGACAATCTACGGCACTGCGGTTTCGTTGCAAAATCAAGCATTGCATTGAAGCCTCCAAGGTCGACTTCCGAGCTGGGCTGGTGAAGGGGAGGGTCGGAGTATATTAGATGAGATACGCCAACAACACCGTCTCTGCGTGCGAGTCGGCCAGACTGTTGTGCATGCAGTGTCATGTGCTTCGGAATACGAAAATGTAAGACATAAGTGACATGGCCATAGTCGATGCCTTGAGCAAAGGCAGATGTCGCACACATCCATTTGGATGAGCCCGACCTCCATCTATTTTGAGCAGTAGATCGAGACTCTGCATCCATTTTCCCGATGTAGAAAGGAGCACCAATATGATCGGCCAGGCTTTTTGCATCGTCAACATACTCGCAGAAGACGATACCGCGGTCAAGAGTAGACTGGAAAGTGTGATGTGAGATGACCCTGACAGTAAATTCAAACAGTCGGTCGTTATTGATGCGTGTGACGAGGAATTGGATGTTAGGATGGGCAGTAGACTGGCGAATGACATGGATTGGCTGACGCTGAGTATCGATACCGGCAGCCTGCAGAGCTAAGTTTGAAAACTCTTTGATTGGCAGAGTACTTACCCTCCACAAGGCGGCCTCGTTAGACGGACTGACCGTTGCAGATAAAAGAACAATCTGGCAACCGACGTGTCCCAAGCAGGTGAACGAACAGAAAGTTTCACGATAATTTTGAGAGAGCAAGATATTGTGTGCCTCGTCGACGACAATACCATTCAGATATCCAGCGCGGTGTGAACTGTGAAGCCATTCTCGGAAAGATTCTGTAGCGACATGTTCGGCAGCAGCAAATACCAACTTATCCTGGAAAGGGTTGACCGTACGATCAGAGAGGGACCAGATGCTGTGAGGGATACTCTTCGCTGAGGCGTCCGCAAGAGCCTGGTCCATTAATGAGACGTATGGGATGATCACCACACGAAAGCCTGTATCCGCAGAAAAACAAGGTGTTTGATACACAGCAGATTTCCCCCCTCCAGTGGGAAGAACGACGAGGACATGGGGATGCATATGAGCGACGATTTCAATAGCCAGGCCTTGTGAGATTGACTTGAAATGCATATTTTGACGCCTAAACAATGCAGAGAGATAAGAGAGACGAGAGGGATGAACGAGGATAGGTTCCGGGTTAGACGGCGGGCAAGGGGGCGAGATGCGGAAGTGACTAGTCCAAGGAACCTTATGCGAGAGAGTCGTCGAAATTGTGTCCTGAATAATAGGCAGACAGCGCTCTAGTATGTTGTTCTCTACGGTGACCAGGTCACAAGAATGTTGATGAGCGGCTTCTAACGCGGGAAGCACCTGTTGCAGGCGACGTAGAACAGGTTCGAGTACACGATGCGATTCGGATGGGGTGGTGGAGATAAGATCGGAAGGACTAGAGGATGACCCCAGACCCAACCAACAATGATACCGAGAGGCGAGGCGAAGCGCATCAAGGTACATGTTCTCAGTCAGCCCGGGCAGATCATCGTAAACGAGGCCGTACTGTGTGTTTCCGGTAGAAGAAGAATGCCCGAAGCAGGCATCTATAGCGTCATCGGGAACATCGAGGTCATCATGATGATGTAAAATGGACCGGAGGATAGCCTTGATAGCCTGGCGGTAAGGAGCGAGTGTGAGGGGCACGCGAAGGAACTCCTGAGTATACAAGCGAAGGATGTTGCTGAATGCACTGCTCTCGACAGTTTTGCCATTCACGACATAGAGGTAGGCTTCATATAGATGGATATTCTCACTTGAAACCTGTCGAGCGAAGGCGGTTACTACCTGTCATATAGGTCCGATAAAATATATAAATAGTCGGGCAACAGCTGTGGGTAGAAAGTGGGCGACGAAACCATCCCTACCGGTGTTGCTGCGAGTTTTGAGGTATTGGCATATGACGGCACATGATCCAGCGAGGAAGAAAAAGTTGCGAGGACCGTCAATGGAATTAACGGCACGAAGAGGACCGAGTTCTGTTCCACGAGCAGCACCAGGGGTGGTGGTATGGGCAAGTGTCATGAGGAGGTCAATGAACTCGTGGTGTAAACGAAGATAATTACGAAGCGCAGCTGTAGAAAGGTGAGCGAAGGTTAAAAAATGATGTGGAAATGACCCACTGGGTTTGTGAATGATGTGACCCTTATTGTCCTTGGTATGATAAATTTGGAATACGAAGGGGGTTGAGTAAATGTGCTCCAATATGATATCGAGATAGGACTGGAATGCATTATCTGGTGAATGGACAAACAAAAAACCAACATCCGTGTTGCGTAGAGGATCTACGGGCCAACCAGCCCGATCGTCAGGTTGTAGGGCGGCGTCTATGACATGATCAAAGGCGCTGGCATCGATCACCAATAAGAGTTGAGCGAGAATATCATTCGCTTTCGAGCAAAGGGTTTGGACCATTTTGGGAATCAGATTGATCTGCAATGGGTAGCCTTTAACGCTGAGAGTGTCACATTGTAAATTCCAATGCATATCGGGAAGTTTTGCAGTATTATAGGCATAGGAGGAAACAAGGTGTGTGAGTTGTCGGAGACTGTTGAAAGGAGTTGGATAACCCTCTTTAAAAGGTGGAGTAGGTTATCGCGATAATAACTATTTAAGTATGAGTGCAGAAACATAAAAGGATAACAAGACAAACCTCAGCAACGTCACCGAGTGGTCAGTAACGACATTTGAATGGTCATTCAAAACAGCAATGGAGCGCAAACAAAACATTATAGAAGCAAAGTTTGGGGAGATGGAGGATGGGGAATGGAAAGTGCCGTCTTCGTGAAGATGCCAGAACACGATGAAGCGCATGAGAGAGCATAATGAGTTGTCCCTCTGAACATCAGCGTCGTGCGTGGAAAGCATGGAAAACGACAAGGATTGGATGGGTTTCCTAAGGTCTCGATGTTCGACCAAAGCATGCTGCACGGCAAGGCAATGTTCGTGTTGGGATGGTGATAAACGAAGAGAAACCTCAGATGCATCCACGGAACGCAGAAGTGCGCATATATAACGACTCCAATTGTTCGCGCAGCGAGCAAGGTATTCGTCTGTCTGGGGCCGACCAAAAGGAAGGTTATCAACGTCACCGGATTGCAGATCACTGAGACGAATAAGCATGGCAATCGGGCACTAGGTGAGGTGATGCATACCCTTTTGGGGTGTGGATATGTCTCCGAGTAAGCACATCCAAACCTTCGACGACTTCGCACATGGACTTGAACATGGAATGGATCTCCTCTACGACCGGGAAGAGGGTATCATGCTTCTGAGGTATCACGATCAAGGACTGAATTCCTTCGAGAGAAAGACCTCTAATAAAGTCATGCCATTTGGCATTATGAAGAAAGGCGGTGAGTTTGCGTGGATCGGTGGCAGGATTGAGGTGTTGAGCAGATGGTTCCTGTTTAGGGTGAAGAATAGAAAGGTACTCAGAGAAGGTACCGTGCGGGTGTTGGATAGCACAAGTGGGGTCAACACGCACAACGAACTGTAATGCTCGGTTCTTGAAAATTCAATGGACTTTGCAGGGCTGCGAAGACGGGATGATCCCGACATGCTGTTCTTGGCAATGACGACGATACGACCGTTCAGAAGCGAACGAAAAATCGCAAGACGAGGTAGTGCATCGTATACCATCTTGCAATGGAAGGCCGAGGATTGGAGCAACAGGGTCGGAGGGAGATATCAGCTGGACAGTCTTGAGATTGAGCTCATCCACAATCTCCAGCATCTCGTCCAAAGAGGGGCATGGGGTACCGTGGTTAGTGATGTGGGTATGCATATGAGGAGGATAAAGGACTTCGGAGCATTCAACACATATGATAAGTTTGTGTACAAGGTCCACCATGAGCCCGCATCGTGATAAGGTGGATATATGCTGGGTTACACGATGAAGGGGAATGAACGGAGGAGGATCATGGTGTGTTACAGGGTCCGGGGAAGATTGACGCGAAGGAAAAGTGGATCCGATGCGTTCGTCGTCATAAAACTCCATCGAGGTACTGGGATGAGGATCGTGAGGGGGAACGAATGGTGGAGGATCATGACGTGTTACAGGGTCCGGGGAACATTGATGCGAAGGAAAAGTGGGTCCGATACATTCGTCGTCATAAAACTCCATCAAGGTACTGGGACGAGGATTGTCTAATTCTCCATCTGAGAAGTCATCCGTACATTGGATAGTGGTATTTTGGTGGTCGGGTTTATTGTTGGCACAAGAGATGACGTGAACGAGTAAGGTCTCGACTTCCGGGTCACATACAGATTTCATGTGCTTCCTCAATTCTTCTGGATTGGGATCAGAGAATTCGCCACATGGACAGTAAAAGAGAGCATCAGGCTGACGCATTAGACATATTTCATTCTCTATATGTGCGAGAATCAGCGATGAACTCGGTAAGGATAACAAAGACTCACTGAGATAACGCATATGAAAGTCTTTTTGATGTACGGATCGAACATGTTCGGTAATGTTACGTGACCTGTGGTCGCACTGGGGACATCTGGGATGGAATAAGTGTAACCCATCAGCGAACGGAAAATGCCTACTTTATACGAGTGCGAGACATATCGAAAGGTCGCGAAAGTGGTATGACTTTGGGTGTGGGGCTTTCTGAACGATGGATGTGTAGAAAGTTGGGGGAGAGACGAGATGGGTAACGGATAAACAAAAGATCAGAATAACAACCCCGGAAAGAAAAGGGGCTTGGATCGAAGCATAAAGTATCAACAACATTATGATGCACAATTTATACAAATAGAGTGTATTTTACACGGGCAACGAGCCGTTATCTATCCATGATGTGCATGAGGGAGGAGCAATATTGGGGCCAAAGAGACGGAGATGATGTGTATAGACGGAAAGATATAATTGCAGTGATTCTAACCCATGTAATGATTCAAATCGAAAACTATATAGTGCACTGGATGCAGTAGACATTTAACTAGTGAACCATAGCGCTGCAGAGCCCCTCCAAATGAAACGAGAGGACGAGAACAACCAGGCTGCAAAGGAGAGGAAACACCCAAGGAGCCAGAGGGTGGCAAGAGAGACCGTTCAAGTGAAACGAGAGGACTGGAACAGTCAGGCTCGTCCACAAGAATGAGGGCTGTGGCAATATGCTGAAGACACGAGAGAAAAAGAAATCAAAACAAGACGGATGTTTGGATGGGGTGAAAGGTATGAGGACTCACTGGGATACCCATAGACAAGCCAATAAATCGCCATGATCGAAAGACGGTCGAGGTTAAAATAAAGGATGGATGAAAGAACAATGTTCACGTCGCAAGAAGAATAGTGCAAATACAATGACGTTCATGCCGTTGAGAGAGGGATAGCGACGTTCACATCGCAAGGAGATTAGGATGATACACAAACAACGTTCACGTCGCAGTGAGTAGGTGGATGCAGCGGTGCTCGCGCCACAATGCAACGAGTTTGAGTTGTGGGAGTAACGTGACTTGCAACGATCTGATCACCACCACGAGTCTTACTACAAAGCTTACCACATCTTACCACAAGACTAAATAATTGCCGAGGAACGCGAATGCCGAAAACAACACCTTATCCCAGGAAGGTCCACAAATTGGACAGACAAAGTGGTGCTATGTCATATTTAAAAAATGTTTGCCACTGCAGTCAATCCACGTTTATCCGCGATGACTCACGACGAGCTGTTTTTCAAATGAGCAGAGTGGTTGGCTAACCCCTGAATAACTGATTAATAATACGAGTTCAGTTGCAGATCTTACCACTACTCTACAAGCCTTACTGCATCTTACCCGCATCTTACCACTCTCACTTAAGTACTTACCACATCTTACCATCTTACCACCCACCTCTTACCACAATAGCCAGCCGGGACAAGAATCCTTATCGCATCGTAATATTGTACAGTCTAGCACCTCCAACCCGTATTTCACTGAAAATTTCACTGCATATAACCATTATCACACTAACAGACGAACCTGCCACGTCTGACCATGACTCCACTAACGAGAATGGGCATAACCGACTGAAAATGAGGTATTAAAAGCGAACGAGAACTCGGGAGATGGTGTTGGTAATTATGAATGGTCGGATGGACACAGGATGTCGTCACAAAGTTCGTCCTCGACTTCGTCTTCAGAATCAAGATCAGGATAAAGGAGATTGAACTTGACCTGGAGGGAATGATAGTCCGAGAAAGAGGTCGAGAACCAGGAACTGAGGAGGCTTTAGTCACACGCAATAGGCTTTATGATATCACTTACAGAGAGACATTAGGGAGATCATGAGCGACAGAGAATAGGTTATCAATGGGATGAAAAAGGCTCCAGACTTCGTCGTTGGTAAGCATAAGGAGGGAGAGCCACGAGGAAAAAAAATTCCCCCAGCACGAGATCAGTTCGGAGGATTCTAATGCGGCGATCCATCAGCTGGACAGATTGAGAGCATGGCACCGATCCGGTGTAAGGCCTATTGTAAGATATAACCGATGGAAGATTCGAGGTTTTGCAACGTGTGTGAGGTGGAGAATGGAGAGATGGGGGAGACCAGACGGCACACGAGGTGATTAAATGTGGATCATATGAAATTGGTAAGCTCTTGGAGAGGAGATGAAAGGTTAATGACGAGTTGGATGATTTGATCCATATGCGGGCGCAAGGTGATGGCCATATTCCACACAGGAAGTAGATCGTAAGGGCCGAAAGGGATGGTATGAAGGGTCGATGTGGAGAACTTGAACCCACTGAATTGCTCGACGAGACGTGAGAGCTGAATGCCAAACTGGCCTAGCAACCGGGCGCGGAGAAGATCGCGTCCTCCATGGAACGCCCTGAGTTGATGGGTGCCAGAGAAGAGAAGTGCGACAGGCAAGCGACTACTTCTATTCGTAAAGAGCATCGGAAAAGCGTGGGGGTCAAAGAAATTGCATTCCAACCTAACCTATACAACTAATTCAATCTACCTTACGACCTGCCATCGAGAGAGACACGAAATATGAAGGAAGCGATCACCGGGTTCCAATTAGTTTCGGGTGGACGAATAATACGAGTGTGCATTAGAGTCGGAATGCCCCAACGCTTTGAATATTTCCTGGGCGATTTCTTGTGCATAGTGAAGGCCCTGGATGTTCTTGATATCATGGCTACCCATTTTGTATCTGTCTGGGGCGATAACCATTAGGCAGAGAGCAGTTAGGGAGACAATATCCAATTCTTTATGACAATAAGCTGATAATAGACGAGTGCATAAAATCAACACTTACCACGATGGAGATCCAACGCTTGAGGTGCTCGATGGTCTGAGGAGGGATAATACCCAAGGAGCCAGAGGGTGGCAAGAGAGCCCCTTCAAGCGAAACGAAAGGACTGGAACAGTCAGGCTCATCCACAGGAATGAGGGCTGTAGCGATATCCTGAAGAAACGGGAGAAAAAGAGACCAAAACAAGATGGGTGTGTGGATGGGACGAAAGGTATGAGGACTCACCCGGATATCCATAGACAAGCGAAAGAAATTGCCATGATCGAAAGACAAAGGAGTGAGTCGAGGTTAACATAAAAGATGGATGAAGGAACGATGTTCGCATCGTAAGAACAGCGCAAATACAACGACGTTCACGCCATTGAGAGAGGGATAGCGATGTTTGCATCGCCAGGAGATTAGGATGATGCAACGACATTCACGCCGCAGTGAATAGGAAGTGGATGCAGCGGTGTTCACGCCACAACGCAGGTACTACCTGCGTAATAATAGACGAGTGCAGGTAATCCGCGACGCCGAACCAATGCTTGAGGTGCTCGATGGTCTGAGGAAAGGAACGGAGGGGTAATACCCAAGGAGCCAGAGGGTAACAAGAGAGCCCCTTCAAGCGAAACGAAAGGACTGGAACAGTCAGGCTCGTCCACAAGAATGAGGGCTGTGGCGATATGCTGAAGAAATGAGAGAAAAAGAGATCAAAACAAGACGGGTGTGTGGTGGGACGAAAGGTATGAGGACTCACCAGGATACCCATAGACAAGCCAAATAAATCGCCACGATTGAAAGATGAAGGAGTGAGTCGAGGTAAACATAAAAGATGGATGAAGGAACGACGTTCACGCCATTGAGAGAGGGATAGCGGCGTTCACATCGCAAGGAGATTAGGATGATACAACGGCGTTCACGTCGCAGTGAGTAGGAGGTGGATGCAGCGGTGTTCGCGCCGCAACGCAGGTAGAGGCAACGAGTCCGAGTTGTGGGAGTAACACGACTTGCAACGATCTGATCACCACCGCAAGTCTTACTACAAATCTTACCACGTCTTACCACAGACTAAATAATAGCCGAGGAACACAAATGTCGAAAACAACACCTTATCCCAGGAAGGTCCACAAAGTGGACAGACAAAGTGGTGTTGTGTCATATTTAAAAAATCTTTACCACTCCAGTCAATCCGCGTTTATCCGTGATGACTTGCGACGAGCTGTTTTTCAAATAAACAGAGTGGATGGCTAAAGCCTGGATAGCTGACTAATAATACCCGATACAGAACATCGCTTGACGCTGCAGCTGCATACACCGGCTGTCCTAGGTTCCCCGAAGAGGTCCCACCCCGCTGCGGGTGGGCACACTAAAGCCTCGTTCAGGGGATTATCTATAATAAGGCTATATAAAGGCGTAACCTAACCTAACCAACCCTAAATTTTAACTGGGGCTTCGCCCCCCCTCCTTCGCTTCGCTCAGGGGGTCCCCCCACCTAACCTTAACCAACTCTAAACTGCTAACCTAAGGCTTCGCCCCCCTCGCTTCGTGGTAAGATGTGTGGTAAGACATGATGACAAATGGTGAACCTACCATTAAGGCGTGTATTACTTAAGACCCACACTGCTGACAAAATGATGCCAAATCAGGAAACTAGTCAAGATTGAGGGAGGGAACACAAATGTCGGAAACAACACCTCATCCCAGGATTGCCCACAATATGGACAGGCAAAGTTGTAGTCGATATTCTATTGAACATCTTTGCCACTAAGAGTTATCCGCGTCGGTCCGCGATGAGCCGCGATGTTGCATTTTTGGATATCTAACCGAAAATAACAAATATATTCATACTGATGTACCCCAAGGCCCGATCTGAAATATGGCCAGGGTTATCATATATAGGATGCTAATACATGGTTATGAAGCACTAATACATGGGGCTTCCCTCCACAATTGGTCCGCGATTTTATGTTTTCAAAAAAGCATGTTTTGCTGGATAGCAAGACAGGGGTTGGTTAGGTCCATGGGGTACCAGTGGGGGAATTGCAGCCATACATCTACTGAATACATTGCACACCGGACATTTGGGCCGGTGCTCCGCACCAGCCCTTATTTCCACAATTGTCATCTGGGGGTGACTCATGTTGAGGATTTTACTATGACTAATATTACTATAAAAGGAAATAATCGCGGCAGGTCACATGACCCTGGGAAGGTGTACTTTGTGCTAAAAAAGAATCATGATGATTGGAGCATGGGAAGCTGGCCAAAACTGCAAAACAAAACAGAGGCAGCAATGCCCCATTGGCCAGGGGTGCCAGCTATTAGGGTAGTATCTCCCTAGGCCTGTCGTTCACTTTGTTGCGATCACCCCCCACTTTTTGCGATTTACTATGGGCAATGTACCATGCAGTCTCAGTCCTTCCTTCGTGGCGTCAATTTCACTTAATGATGTATGTAGCATTCAATTTTGTTCGTTGTACATAAGTGATATCACTTGGGATGTGTTTAGCAGTGCTCTTTCCCATCTTTT
>JBBPND010000373.1:0-12865 GCA_038090655.1 Gastroboletus turbinatus
CTTCAAGTGTAGCCTACAGACACTCAGGTGGTCTCACTATCCAATCTATCCCTAGTGCGCACACAGGGAGCTCGAGGGACTCGTGGAAACTAGAAACTATGCTTAGATTGTGTAGAACTAGCTACCAACTATAGTACAAGGCAACAGGTATTTATAGTAGGGTAAAGTGAGCACAGACCCACTATGTCATAGTAGGTCCTAGGGTCTACCTAGTCGATGTGAGTCACTCCTGGGTCAAGGGGATAGGGATGACATAGTATGTCATCTAGAAATGGAAGTCGTCCGAAGGGAATTGCCTTTACAATGCTTCAAATGAAGCGTGGGAAGAAACGAACACTTCGTGGGAAGACGAACAGTAGATGAACAGTTGGCGAACAGTGGCGTGGGAAAGTCGCGCTGTTCGCGGGAAAATGACAAGAAAGAAAGAAATAGATGAAAAGAAGTCATAACTCGAGTAGGAAGTCGTCTAAGTAGATTGAGCTAGTGTTTGCCTCTATTGTGGCAAGCACCCGGAAGGCGTCAGGGGCTCCATAAGATGAAGGAACAAAGGAAAAGGGGTCCAACGATAGGAAAACTGTAACAGACAACATATGTCTTCATGATGACCAAGCATAACATTGTATATGACATCATGCTTAATGGTATGCTTACTAATCAGCTCCACTATTACCAATAGGCTTACTGATCACCAGCACCCATTACAAATACCTTTGTAATAGAGTTTAGCTATACTTAGCTACAACCCTTCTTCGCCCAGAGTCAAGGGCATTTCTACTTACAGATAGTTTATACATATGTACAAACATCCTCTGTACTCTATAAAAGAGATGTCCTTATGGCTTGTCTCTTTATTGCAGAATCTAAGGATTTACCCATATCCTCTCTGCCCTCACCCTCTAAGAAAGCTTCTAGCTTCATTTGTTAACTGCTGTTAAGGTCATACACTCTGGAAGATACTCTGAAATGCTGGAGTTGACTTAAGGTATTGGGACTTGGCTTCACCTTGTGTGATGCACCCTTGCTGAGTCTGATGTCCCAGATTTCAGAGATGTTGGAGGTTTATGACTTAGATGTCAGATGTCAAGTCAAGCAGAGGTCAGAGAAGAGTCTTCAAGACTCAAGAACAGGAGTGTGAGTCTAAGATGATATTTAAACTCAAGTGTACAGGAGTTTATCTAAAAGTTTCAGAGATGCATAGGATTTGTAGGTAAAGATCGGAGGATAGGTGTCACCAGAGCTGTGCTCCTAAATAAAGCACAGATATGGAGGTAAGTAAGAGGTGGGACTAGTATGTGAATAGACAAGAGTATGGAGATGGATATAAGAAGGTTGGATTAAGGGACATACAAGTCCAGAGGTCAAGAGTTGCGTCTTGGGGGAGAATGCACCAGAGTTTACATATACCAAGTGGAAGTGTGTATGGAGCTCTGGAGTTGTACTTAGTGGGTTTTACAGGATATGACAACTGCCCAGAACTACTCTGCCTAGTAACAAGCTTAGAGAGCTCAGTTTCAACCTACATGAACTCAATCCCAGTGAGTATCTCCCATTGGAAAAGATCCCTTCTTGCCCCTGCATAACAGAGTTTCTTTGAACTTTATTACTTGTTGAGGATATGTAGGTAGCAAACCATATAAAGCACCTTTTGCAAATGTTCTTCTGTCAAGTTGGTGGAGAATTGCAACATCTTAATGACTGAATGAGGCCAAGTCTAGTCTTGTTCCAAGCATAATGTAGAGCAATGATCTGATGACTAATTGATACATTGTGCAGAGGGACAGTGAAGCTTGAGTTGTTTCATTTGGTCTCAAAGTATATCTGGTAGGAAGTGGAACTGAGACCTTTTTGCAGTTTATCAGATCAAATCATTGCATGACTTTTTTGGCATAACAAGTTTGATTGAGAGTGATTGTATATTTCTTGGAGTCTCAGGTAATTCATATTGCTAGATACTCTGTTACTTCTCCTAGATTCCTTGATTCTAGGATGTCAATTAAAATTTGGCCAATGATCTTGAAATATGTTCCTGGGTCCAATTTTGATTGGATAAAATTCATCTCCAGGAGACCTTGTGCAGCTGTTTGTTCCATTGGAGGCCAGCTTGCTTGAGGCCATATATAGCCTTCTTTAGGTGACAGACCTTTCCCTCCTGTCCCTTCACTATGAATTCTTCTGATTGCTCCATATAGATGTCTTTACCTAACTCTCCAAATAGAAATGCTGTCTTAATGTCAAGTGCTTCGAGCAAGAGCAACAGTCATAGGGTTTCAAACCTAGTGATTAGTGAGAAGATATCTTCATAGTCTATTCCAAAGACATGTGTAAATTCTTTTACAATGAAGCATGCTTTGAGGTATCCATTAGATTTCTTCACATATATCCATCTCCCTTTGATGGGATGATGATCCTTAGATAGGTCTTCCAAAATCTATATCTTTCTTTTATGAAGGGATTTCATTTCTTCCTTCATAGTATTCATTCAGGGTTTTTGTTCATGAGGTTTTATCTTCATAACATCTCAATATTGTTTTGGAACTCCTGGATTTGCATCAACTGCTTTGATAAAGTGCTGTTTGATCCACTGGGAACTATACATCTGTCCCAGGTCATCATCTTCATTCATTGGATTTTCTGGAGGTGGAGCTGATGCAGTTTGCCAGGACTGGACCATTTATTTCTCCTCCTCAATCTTTCCTAGGCTTCTTTGCATTTCCTGTTTGATCTGCACACCTGTTCTGTCTCCATGAGTGTTATCCATAAGTAACCATGCTCTGTTAGATTTGAATATTGAGAAAGTGGCAAGCAAGGAACTTACATTGTTTGTTTTGATCAACCTCAATTAGGTTAGGTTAGGGGTATGTGGCTAGATGGTCTCTATCCAACAGGAGGTTGGAAGATAGATCTCTCATCCAATGTGGGACAGTATTGATGTGGTCTCACCCAAAAGAGTGATAAGGGTTCATTCCATTGTTGTCTTGGCAGTAACCATTTACATGATGTAGAAGATGGTGGTCTACAAACTGGTATCTGTACAACATTTGGTACTTCCTCTGTACCAGTTTCCAGTAGTCATGGACTTGTGATAGGTGATTGATTATCTTCTGTTTTTGAGTTAGGAGAGTTGCTCAGCATGTAGTGTTTATGCTGGTGTCATTTCTAAATGAACAGAAATGTTCTAATTCTGTTGGTGTTCTCTTGACACCTGGTTTTATAGGTGAAATCTCTTTTCATGACAGTTGATATGAAGATGAAGATGGACGCATGGTGTCATTTGACCCTGATGCTCCTGATTTTGGAGAGTTGAAGAATAGAGGTGTGAGAGGTTGCTCTTCTTGTCATAGGTGTATATTCCCCAGTAATTGTTGGTATCTTCAGATGCTTGCCCAGCATCTGGTAGATTGGGATGATTGGGATCTTGACCAATACCTAGTGGAAGTTGTACATAGACATCTTATGATGGTTCTTGAGTACCATGATGTGGTTCTTCTATATATGTATTGTTGTCATTTGTAGCTTGACCATTTTGTTTGGTCTGTTTGGATTTGACTGGAATAGGGGTAGGTACATTTTCTCAGTTTCTGGAACAATATGGAAAAATGTTTTCATCAAATAAAGCATGCATTGAAATGAAGACATAGTGTCTCTAGTTGGACCAGAAATGATACCCTTTGGTGTTCAGTTCATACCCTATAAAAACCATCTCCATAACCTTAGGAGAAAGTTTGGTCTCTGCTCTGGTGGAATAAAAATATATGCTTTTGTGCCAAAAGTTCTGAAGTATGACACATTAGGCTTTCCTCCATTGAAAGCTTCAATGGGAGTTCTCCAGTCAAAACAACACATAGGTTGTTGGTTGTAAATGTGTAGTGCAGTTTCAACAATATCCTGCCAAAACAATGGCAGTAAACATGCATGATGTTGCATAGCTTCAGCCTTCTTTAGAAGTGTTCAATTGAATCTCTCTGCATGACTGTTTTGTTGAGGAGTATGGGGAATAGAGGCTTGATGTGTAATACCTCTGGATGAAAAGAATGCACAAAGTTTCTCATTCAGGAATTCCCCCCCTCAGTCTGAATGTACAAAGGTGAGCTGGAGGCCAGTGAAGGTCTCAGCCCATGAGATGAATGACAGAAAGTGCTGAGCAACAACATTCTTGGAGCATATGAATGTAACAAGCATGAAACTGGAGTGATCATCAATGAAAGTGAAGACATATTTGGCTCTCAACCATGGTTTGGTTGGCATAGGACCAACAAGATCTGTGTAAATAAGAGCTAGTGGTCAATCAGCCCTTTTATCAGAGGACAAAAATGGTTGATTTGCCATCTTCCCAAGAGCACATCCTTTATCCAGCTGTAGGGATACTGGTATAGTGACCATGGGTAAACCAGAAAGCACCACAGGTCACTGGTGAATCATATTTTTCAATGGATGTCCCATTCGGTTGTGCCATAGTTGATAGAAGTTGTCCATAGTTATCAAGACATTGATTCATAACACTGGAGTTATCTGTATAGACTGAAATCAGTGTAGATTGTTATTTGGAGCCAAGGCTTTTGCCTCAATTACCAAGTCTCCTGATGTATTCCAGATGTTCATATTGCCATTGGCAATCTTGCACTGGTAGCCTTGTGTGGCTAAGGTTGGAACCAACAAAAATTAGTGCTTCACTGTGGGTGTGTACCACACTTCCTATAGAGTCACTGCAGGTAAATGGCAATTCTTCTGATGCACAATACCTTTCAAGGTCCATGTATTGATACCTGTTGGCCATTAGCAATAGATGAATAACAGACTCCTGTATCCACAAGATGAACAAAGTCATCAAGGAAGGGTGATAAGTGATTGGTACAACCACTATCAATCATCCAATATTGCTTGGTGAACATTTCATCTTTACAATCTCCTCCTAGTATGAAAGCACTATGATAACAGTAATCAAGGTTGTTGTTTTGTTCAAAGACTGACACTTTCACACAGTTTCTGATAGCCAGATAAGTCTATTAGGCCATAGAATAGCAATTGTAAAAGGAGATGAGAAAAATCAAGAAAGAGTGAGTGAGGGAAGAGAAAGAACTGATTGATAACTTCTTGTAGAAAATGTATGTGATTGTTGCAGATGTGGATTTGAGAATGAGATTGCTGTGACTGACAGATGGTGAGGATGTATGGCTTGCACAGGATGTGTGGATTATGGACGCAACCAAAGTTGTGTTGAACACTCACCCTGGTACAAGTTCTGCTGAAGTACATATACAGCAGTGACACAAAAATTTACATAACAGGTCGTGGTAACATGGAAAACACTTCATTTAGGTCATGGAACATGCGTGACACAGCAGATGGTCACACTGTGACACTGCAAGGCATGAGCTAAGTCACAGTGTAAGGTCTTCGAACGAGTGGTGTTAAGTGGCACTTTTCCTTTCCTTTGTGCCACCAACCGCCACTCAGCCTCACCCCACTCATCCTCGCATCATCCTCGCATCCCTCGGCAACTCTTGTTCTCTCACATCCAACCCCCAGACAATCCTTCCACCACCTTGATTTTTTTTTTCCACTTCCCACCATGCTTGACCCAGCTCTCAAAGTCCGCCCTGACTTCACCATCAGCACCTACTGCACGATCAACCGTCTCACCACCGCCTGGAACAATGAACACGCCCATCAAATCGAAGCCTGGAACCACGAGCGTGAGTGAGAAGACCAGGAGGCAAACCAAGCCCAACTAGAACAAAGGCAAAGGGAAGATGAGCAAAGAAGGCTCGAAGAAGCTGAGGCCAAAAGAGAGAAGAAAGAGGCCAAAAAGAAGAAACCCAAAATCAGCGAATTCAATGAAAACTGCCTCCCCCCCAACGTCATCGCTTCCAGACCCTCCCAATACGCCATCCAGAAAATCCTGACCTTCAACTATGTAGAGCTATGGTACTTCTCCCTCAAAGGCTGCACTGAAGCCTCTCGAAACCACAAGTCCCAGGCAGATGATGCCTTCAGCCTCACAAACTCCAATGACATCCTCACCCTCCGCCCCGTCACCTCAGTAAAAGCCTTGCGCAATGCACACACTGACCACGACCTCACATTCAGCGAGTTCCTCCAAGCAAAAAAAAACACCTTTCTTCATCAAATCAAACAAGCCTCGTGGCCCGACAAGCACGTCAACGCCCCCACCGAGTTCTTCTGGAACCTTGAGAACCACCCAATCTGTGTCACTGAGAACAGCAACAAGATCACTCTCCACTATGCATCCTGCATCCGTCACCACTGGCACGACGAGCTCAAGAACAACACTGGCAACGTCTTCAACATCTCACTCATAAGTGACGACCTCATGAACAACATCACATTTGAAATCAACTCCAGCATCCAAGCCGTGGTCACTTGCAAGGTTAGTACCCCCCCACCATCGGTCATTCACCATTCCCCCCCCTTCCGGGATCACCCTCACCCCACACTCTGCAGTTGTTTACCCCTCCCCCATGCTCCCTGCGGTCACTCACCACCACACACCCCCCTCGACCTCAGATGGAAGCGCTCACCGCCCTCCAATCATCCTCCTCCCCGCATACCCAGCACCAACACCAGTACAACAACCAGCCTGTGGAGTCAAGCAGCAAGCACCACAGAAACTCGTGCTCCCTCTCACCCCCACGCAGTTGTTTTTGCCAGCCATCCACCCCACACGCACACCCCTCACAAACCACCTCCTCCCCCAAACCTACCACAGGCGGGCAACGAGTGAGCCACCGCTCAAATCAGCATGCCCAACATGCCTCGGGCGCCATCCCACCGCATACGTGAATGCAACAACCCCAAGCTATGGGATGGCTCCCCAGCCTATGCCTGGTGCAACTCGGACGGTTGCCTCATTGACGGCAGTGGTAGTGTCCTATGCAGTGACTGGCAAAAACCAAATGGCTGCAACCTACCCCACAAATCAGCAAAACATGAGCGCTCTGGCTGTGGAGACCCCAAGCATGGGGTGCAGAAATGCCCTCAAGCACAGGTGTGCCCAAGCGCTAATGCCATATAAACCCGAGGCCTGGCTACACCACCTTGCCACTGTGAACCTCACATCCAGATACCCAAAGGTACACGACGGCCTCCGTTTCGGTTTTCTCGCAGGCATACCCCCCTCTACCGCACATTCTCCCCCCCAAATAGCCCCTCAATCATAGAACACGACCTAATCTTCAGAGAAATTGTCCATAAAGAGTTCACGAAAGGTAGGTACATTGGCCCCTTTCACCATGCAGAAATAGAAGAACTCCTGGGCCCCTTCCAGACTGCCCCCCTCTCCCTTGTTCCCAAACTGGGCAAACCCGGAAAATTTCGCCTTGTTCAAAACCTCTCTTTCCCTCTTTCCCCCTCCCCCTCCCCTTCCATTAATTCTTTAGTCGAGCCAGATGACTTCCCCTCCCCATATACCACCTTCTTCATAGTAGCCTTAGTAATATCTAATCTTCCCCCTGGTTCACAAGGCACTGTCCAAGATGTTGCGGAGGCCTACCAAACCATCCCCCTCCACCTCTCACAATGGCATGCCCTTGTAGTACACCTCTCTGATTCTGCGTTCACAATAGACACCTCCACTTGCTTTGGTTTTGGTCCATCTGGAGGGATATATGGCAATGTTGGAAGTGCAGGCACAGATATCATGCGCACTGCAGGCATTGGCCCCATCCTCAGATGGGTTGATGACCACCTTTTCATATGCATCCCAAAAACCCACCTGCCTGAATATAACCAACTCCGCAACAAGACCGCACATCACATCACATCCATCGGAGGCCCCAAAACCAAAGGGGGTCGCTCCTGGTTTGCAGGTTCCCCCCTCCCCGATGACCAAATAGAAGAGTTTGATGAGGACAACACATTCCCGCTCCAAGACCTCTCGTGTGATTCACCATGACCACCTCCCAAAAGAGACTTCTGCTACAACTTCAATGACATCAACCGCATATCACAAGACATCGACATTCCCTGGGAAACGTCCAAAGACATCCCTTTCACTGAGTGCCCCACCTTCATAGGTCTCACATGGAACCTCACCGACCACACTGTCTACCTCGCAGAACCCAAGCATCTGAAATATGTTGACACAATACAAGAATGGCACACACGCCGCACCCACACCCTAAATGAGGTACAAAAACTACACGGCAAATTAATACACACGGCACTAGTATTCCCAAACGGGCGACTGTACCTCACCAACCTGGAGGTTATGCTCACCATTTTCAACAACAAACCCTTCCTCCCGAGAACATCACCCCATGGCACCCAAGACGACCTGAAGTGGTGGCTCAACCAACTCTCCTGCCCCTCCTCCCTGTCTCCCATACCCACACCCCAACCCATCCTCGACTCCAACGCCTTTTCGGATGCCAGTTCATCCACCGGAATCAGCATTGTACTCAATGGCCGCTGGAGAGCATGGCTACTCAGGCCCAACTGGCGCGGTGGAGGACACGACATTGGCTGGGCCGAAGGCATTGGCTTCAAATTCCTCATCCTTGCAATCCTCCATTCCGGCACCTCCAATGTTCATTTCAAGGTTTTCAGAGACAACCAGGGGATCATTGAGGGCTGGCGAAGAGGCCGCAGCCACAACAAACCCACAAACGATGTTTTCAAACATATACATGCCGCCCTGGATGCAGTGCATTGCACAGTCCACACCTGCTACATCCCTAGCGCTGAAAACCCAGCAGACATCCTTTTGCATGGACTACATCTCCCCATGCATCTTCTCCTCCGTCACGACCCCTCATCCTTGCTGACCACCCTCCCTGCCGTACCCTCATTCACATGGCGATCGTCCAAAGTACGTCGCATGCACCCTCCATACTCCTCCCCCTAACCTCCCCTCTAGCTCCTAGGAATATCATCATCCTTCCTCCGCCGCCCTCCCTCCTCTCATCCCCCCCTCAACTCTACCCACAATGCCCCGCCAAAGACCATCTAATCCACTGATTCCCATCAACCCCACGCAACCCATCCTTCCCAATGACTCCATCAGACACACAGCACATCTATGACGTCATCGGACATGCCTGGGCTGATTCAACGAAAGAAACCTACAGCTCTGGCCTACTCGTCTACCACACATTCTGCGACCTCAAAGCCATCCCCGAAGAAGCTCGCGCCCCCCGCATCCCACGAACTCATTTCAACTTTCATCTCCACCCTTGCAGGCACATATGCAGGCAGCACAGTCACGAACTACCTCAGCGCAATCCATGCCTGGCACACTATCCATGGCCTACCATGGCCTCTCCACTCTGACGAAATGGATGCCCTTGTAAAGGCCGCCAAAATACTCGCCCCAGCCTCCTTGAAGCACCCCCCGCGAACCATACACCGTGGACATCATCACCAAAATCCATGCCCAACTCTCCCTTTCAAACCCACTTGACACCGCCATCTTTGCGTGCCTGACAACAACCTTCTTTGCAACTGCCCGCACGGGCAAATTCAGAGTGAACAACCTCAACACATTCAACCCTGCAGTCCATGTTATGTGGAACCATGTCAGCGTTCAACACAACCACCAAGGGCTGGAAGTCACCAATTTCCACCTTCCTCACACCAAATCTGCCCCCCAGGGCGAGGATATCAACTGGGCCAAGCAGGACGGACCGGCCGATCCCCACCAAGCCCTATCAAACCACTTCACCATCAACAACACCTCCCATGACCTCCACCTCTTCGCATACCACACCAAGAACAGTCACCATCCCCTGATCTGAGCAAAATTCCTCAAAACGCTCGACCAAGCTGCAAAGCACACAGGCATTACTCCCCTAAAGGGACACAGATCTGCATCGGCTCCACCTTAGAATACCTACTCCACAACGTCCCCTTTGAGGTCATCAAGGTGAAGGGCCGCTGGGCCAGCAACGCCTCCCCAATCTACCTTCGCAAACACCCGCAGATCCTCACCCCCTACATGCAGCCCAAACCTGCCATCCATGAAACTTTTCTACAATACACCATTCCCCCAATCCAAAGATAGAAATCCCAGTACGTCACATCCTCCTCCTACCAGCCGGGTACGACGCTATGCTCCATGTGTCGTCGGTCCACTCCTACCCAACAGGAATCACAGCTCACACTCTACCCAACAGATACCAGCTTCCATTCCGGGTCGGCAAGCGCTCCGTGCTTTTTCCCCAACCCCTCTCCTTGTACCACTCCAAACTGTAGTACCACCATTTTGTAAATACCATCATTCATTTACCAAAACATTTCTCCCTGTCTACACACATGCACAGCAACATCCAAAGATTGAATGAGATGACTCATCTGCATTATGAGGCATGATTGGTTCAGGTATAAATGGTCTGCACCCATATGACAGTTGTTGATTGTTATCATCTGCCTTTCCAATTCCCCATCATTTTTTATCAAACACTCCAGATATGGCCCACTCCACTGCAGGTCCCTCAAATGATTTATATCACCCTGAGGTACCACGTGCACACTGTGTGTGCATACATGTGGTAAGTGGTCTTTCCATATGCACTGAGTGGCATACATTTTATAATCATCCATTGTGGACTTTTAGGAATGCTTGGTGCAAATTGCACAGTACCCACAGAAGCCTAAAGTGATTTGATGCATGCCCTGCACACAACTACACATGACATGCAAGCTGAGCCAGCTTGGAGGTCTCACAAAAACACAGCTGCAGTTGAAGGCAACCAAAGCCAGCGACTGGAAGAGCTATACAGCTCAATCTTCCAGCATACCCAGCTGAGGCCCTGGTGTGGTCAGGTGGGCAGACCAACAAGCAGGGGATAGCGGCAGTGTGGGTATGAGTGTGCAAGATTCCATGGACATTTTACAGAAGGGGAAGAGGTATGGAGAGGAGAGTCTGTTGGTAGGTACAGTGGGGATGAACATTCCCATCTGGGTGACACTGTTCAATAACAGCAGTGGTAGCACGGATGGAGGAAACAATGAATTTAAAGGGGCATGAAGATCATGAGAAGAGGGAAGCAATATAAAGGACTGGTATGTGGAGCCACATGGTGATACATGGGGCCATGGTAGGAGTGACAGGAGGCTCGTGGTGGAGCTCCCAAAGGCCACACATAGACATGATAAGTGAAGGGATATACTGATGGGCAGGAATAGGGCTAACCAGGGGTGGTAGCTTTTTGCATTCACCATTCTTCACCTCACAACAGCCACACTGTCAGCCTGCTGATCCTACCATCATTGAATCTATCCCTGGCCATTTTCTGTGCACTGACTGTGGAGGCACTTGCTGATAGACCCCCATCTACATGAACACCAGAAAACAACTACATGAATATCTATGAACATCTACACAAACACCCACACATATTTGCCAGACCATATAAAAACAGCTGCACAACTACAGCCATCTACAGGAACATTTTTGAACATTGACATGACTGGATATTCGAACCTACTATGACAATGAACATCTACAACAAACATGTGCAAACATGTATGAACCTTATCTATGTCCACCCATGGGCCGACAATAACATGCCCTTGCATATATATAATAATGCTGTGTTGAGATGGCATAATGGAACATGTAACACCAGATAAGGCACACACAATAGATAGAACATTGCCCATCACAACCAGACCATCTTTCATTTCTCCACCACTGTTGATGATAATGATTGTTGAGTAATCTAAGACATTTACATCAGCTATACACCTTTATCCTGCAAGCAGCAATTAATGGCATACAATGGGGACATCTGTGTCTACATATCTTTCCAAGGATACTGACAATTCCGAAATATTTCAATATACTGTACAACACCTCATCTGGATGAAGTTAGTGGGATCCAATAATATAGCCCTCAACCATCTGAATTGCTGACATTTCAGTTTACCCCATTCCATCCAGAATATGTGGCCTTATATATATATGCTCAGAGGTGGTTTAATAGAGGGTATGCAGTGAGAAGATGCCAGGGATTTTGGCTCAGGGTGCCATGGTTGTGCAGCATGTTGGTGTCCAGCAGGACCCACCTAAACCCTTGAGATGAACAAGAAGGCATGTGGAAAGCGAGGCAGGCCCTTCAAGCATGGTTACAGTGCATAGACCCATAGCATGCAAGCTCTTGTTGATGTGATCAATGACAAAAATACTGACCATATTTGAATCATCATTGTTCTAAGTACTTTACATATGTATAAGCGATGCTCAAAGCAGGGGGCATCTTTATTGTCGTATGATGATAGGAGCTATAAAATCTCTCTTTTCCCACAAATCCAAATGCTCCTATGGTAAGGTTGCTCACCTCTCAGCAAGTGTGGGCTCCATTTATGCACTTGCCATATTGCATGATGGACAAATACTGGTTAGTGGTGGTGAGTGCATACTGAATTTCATCATAGAATGCTAAAAAGGGGGTTAGGGACTGATGGTATAAAAATCTGGAGTATTCTGTCTCACAAGGAGATCAGATCTTCCAGTATCAACCAGGACATGTGCAGGGCCATTAGCTGTGCAACTTGAATGAAAACAAGGCACAGTGCTACACTAACCGGGCTTGGCTATCTCATGTTTCTGTGACCCAATTCTGTGGATGTAAGGGCCAAACACATACTCACATTGATTGGCTTGACTAATGCTGTGCAGAGAATGTTCCAGGAGATTTGTGGCTGGCTGAAACAACCCAATGCAAGTCAAAGTCTGACTTCAGGTTATCACGTCGAGATCAACTGGAAAATAGGAAAAGGGGGAGGATTCTACTGAGTCCGACTTGAGAGGGGAAAACCCAAGAGAACTAGACTGGGGATGCCAGTACTAGCCTTGGGGTTTATATAGCATACTACGGTGTGTACATGTTTGTATCGGATCTACCGA
>JBBPND010000374.1:0-12859 GCA_038090655.1 Gastroboletus turbinatus
TTCAGGGCAAGGGTTAGGGCTATTGATGACCCTGCAAGGGTTAGAGCTAACATGTTTTCATTCTCTTACAAATGTCAAGTCTTTCCAAAATGGCCCAACATTGGGACACTTATTTGAGCCACTGTACTTATTATTTCTTTTAGCTGGTCTTTCTGAGGCTAGAAAATCAATCAACCATTGTCAAGGAGATACAGGGCAAGGTAGCACTAACATGTAAAATAAGATTCCAAAGACCCCAGGCATTGTTTGAACGGCTTGTATGAGCTCAAAGAGTTCTTTGAAAAGCTGGCATAATTGTCTGAAGACAATGTTTTATTTAACATGATCAACTGTATATGGGATTTTCACTTCTCCAATACCATTACCATGGAACTTGAAAATGGTGAAAACTAGTTCTGTCCTATTCCTGACTACTACTTTGTAAAATTATACAAAAATCAATCCATATGATATTGTTTTCTATGATATTGCTACCATTATCTGCCAAGAGTTTACTATGAGTAAAGAGAAACATCCTTTCTATTTCTTATTCCTTCAGTTGAGCTGCCTGTGCTATTATTAGCTGGCATAGACCAGAAAGACAATCAGTGTTTTCTTGTCATAGAAACAAAAAACACAACATTTTGTGCTTTTCCCTTCGGGCAATCAGTTGAGAATTAGAGTAGATATCCATGTATCTCTCCATATGTGGCAAAGATTGTGGCACATTGATATCCACATCAGGCCTGCCTGTCGAGTTTGCAAGGCGAGTAAGCGACAATGCACCTATGTTGGGAACAGGCGGGGGTATCGTGCCTTCAAGAACCCCTGGCCCCTCAAAGGTCATGAGTGTAACACCATCTGCCTCAAAACTTGCATCTCCCTCCCCTCCACTGGCGAAAACAAGGGTTCGTTGTCAGTCACGTCCGCCAGCTCCAAAGGGCGAGAATGGTAAGTTACACTTTTCTCTAATTAACATAACTAACAATGCATATCTCAGTGGTCAAAAAATCCTGCCCAGTCATCAAGGCCACTGAGGCCCAACCTTGATGCTCCTCTTCATCACCCATTGCTGCTCCTTCTCATCCTAGCTGGACCCCTCACACATCCTCCAAGTCATCTCACGCACAGTTTGTTCCACCTGCATGCACCTCCAAACCCTCAGAGCCAACAGCATCCACTCCAGGGCACACATATTCTGTTACTGGGGTGCCTCTCATTTCTCAAGTGGAATTTGAAGCTGTGAGGAAGGAGCTACACAAGGATTGGATATAGTACAATGGGCCATGCAGTCGAGGGAGTGCGGAGGCAGGTAAGTGGATCAGCAGGATCCACAGACAGGGGTGGAATGGTGCTAGCACTTGCACCACCACTTTGCCCTCATCTACAATCATGAATGCTGCACAAGACCATGGTTCAGCCACCACCAAATCACCATCTCCTTCCATGATGATCCCCAGCTTGCCTCTCCCTGCATCTCCATGCCCTGCATCCCCTATTCTGTGTCCTGCAAGCCCTGCTAGTTGTGCAGGAAGTCCAACATATCCTCTGCAAGCCACACCCACATTCCTTGACCCCACACCCTCCACACCCACGCCCTCTGCATATGCAACGCCTGCATCCCCAGTGCCTGCAACACCATCTGCAACTCCCAAACCCGAATCCCCATACCAGCTGCCTCCACATCTGCAGCCCTACCTGCACTCCCACCCCCAACCACCCTCAATGCCATCGACTGCGTTGAACTAACCAGCTCCTGTGTGTGCAGGTCCAGCATCCATATCCATGACCCCAAACCCCAAGTCTCCATACCCACAGATCCTGCATTAGGAGGCTCCGCATCCGCATCCGCATCCCCTCAACAATCATGTTCAATGCCATCGAATCCATTGAATGCACCTGCAGGCCCACTAGTGCAATCCCCCTCCCTCCCTCCTCTGATGGTGCAACCAGATGATACAGGCAAGCAGTTAGAAAGTGATGTGAAAGCCATGTTGGATGTGGTGGACTAGTAGATAGCTGTATGTACATATCAGGTAATAGTTCAATATCTACAATATATTCCAATGTAAAGGGCTTCACAATGTACAAGCTAAACAACGACAGTAGCCTTTTAGCAAAGCAATTATATAGATTATGATAATGTTCTGAAAATCATCCACTGCCACCTGTAGGTGTCACTGTGTGACATATATTCCTTGATATCCCCTCCACAGGCCTATACCTTACTCCACACAGCCGTAGATTGCATGCCATGTCAACATCCCTACAATTCCGCAGGTCTGTGGAAATTCATACTTTCAATTCTGCTAACATTCCATGCCTGTTCATTCTCAATGCATGCATTTGCATCTCAATTTACATTGTATCACCCAATTCAATTGCAAGAACTCCACACTCCAATAGCATTCAGCAACCTCCAGAATACAACACAGTATGAGACAACTAAATACCAGCATGTAAACTACAAGTATGGACATGGACATGCAAGCTATGAACACACAAACTACAGACAACCAGTGTACACCAGGTTGGTTGATTATGCTGGGTGGCAGCACAATCTACAGTATATCCACAGCCATACCCACCCATATACCCATCTCCACAGCATGGGTGTGGGTTTTATTGTGGGTATCCAAGAACCATATCCACACCTACACCCACTACATACCCATACCTATATAGAGCCCAAATCCTAATCCTAACCATTTCTAACCCTGATGATTCTAATCATTAGTACTGAACAGGATTGACCATCTACACCCTATATATACATAGATCTCCATGTCAAACCACAGCGGTAAGCCTATGGCAATCATACCATTAATTTTCTGAGGATATTTGAACTCTCTGAAGCATTTGACACAATGCCTAAGAATCCTGGTATTTGCTTTATTTGGCTTTGCATTCTTTTGCTTACCTAATAATATGACTCAAGCTGGATGACCATCATTCCCACTACACACATCTGTATAGTACATGCAGGCTTTTCCTCCCAATGCTTTCCAATGCTTTTCCATCCAGCCATTTTTAATTGTTTCCAATGGTTTCTTGCTTTTTCCCAGCCATATACAGCATACTAACCACACCCTGCTTATGTAATAACACTCACCCTTGAAGGTGTTCAGTGTCTCTGCATCTGTAGAGGTGGTGCCTTCAGCTGAAAACTGAATTGGCTATTTTATTCTAACTGAATGGTAGTGTGAACTGGTTCTTTTACTATATTACTGTATGTCTTTCACTCATGGGTCCTGGGGTAGCAGTGGACATCTAATAGATAAACTGGAAGATTAGGAAACTGTAATAGACCAGAAAAAATAACACCCACCTTCAATTTCCAATTGGTGTTCACAACTGTCTTGAGCACTTTCTCTTCCTTGGATAATATGGAGTTGAAGCCATCAGATTGATGGGCTCATCATTGGAAAGATTGATGTGCAACCTCTATAGGGAAAATAGCTCAATCACTCAGCTAGCTTTCTTCAGCTGCTAAATATGATTGCTGGATTCCATATTGGTTGATTTTATCTCTAAAAGTGCTGTGTAGGGATAATACAAATGGCCACACTGTCATTTGGCATATCTGCTTGTTTTGTTGAAGAGGGCTGGTTAGATGTTTCAGGGATGGCAGAAAGAGTATTATGCAAAGAACAGGTAGAATTATGAATAGAGAGAGTATTGATTATTGTCCAAGTTAATGGACATTGCATCTAATTTAGTGGCATAACATGACTGCTAACTTGGGAGGCAAAACAACTTGAAATATGCCATCAATTTCTTGCTCCATACATTCATGTGTCTTCAGCCATAGTGGGCCATTCTAGTCACAAAATTTTAACAATGAGTAATAACCCAGCATATATACAGATCTGTATAAACATGTGTTGGTGTAGACATTCAATATCTATCATCCAGGCTGTGTTAAATTCTTTGGGTTTTCCATTTGAGAAGAGCTAACTGGTTTGTTATTAATCTTGGATGTGGCAATCAAGACTTTAGTCAGCAAACTGTCATGTGATATTAGATTCCATCTGAGGTACCAACATCGCATAGTGAGGTACATTGACTACATTTTTAGTACATGTGACTTGCCAATGGGGGCAGTACATTGAAAACATACATGCATAGTAATAACAAGGTAGAGATGTTGGTGATTGATGACATCATATAAAGTTCTAACTTGATGTTTCAGCTGGAGGCTACTATATTAGAAGAAGTATCATTGAAAATGGGCTTTGATATCACAAAAATTGCAAATTTATAAGATAGTCTGAGATAATGATGTAATGTAATATTCAAGATATTTGTTCAGTAGGACACTGTTATATTCAGGTCTCCATTGGTCTTTAACCCAGGACAAGGATGGGAGGTCAAATTAGCCAGATTTGGAGCCCAAGTTTGTTACAAGTCTGAGGAAGCATGTATGTTCTTATTTAAGTTCTTCCATCAGTGCAAGTAGGTGCTGTACACAAAGGCAGAAGAGAATTGTCTGTAGAATTGTGAGCACACAATTTGAAAAATCATCTGAAATATTGTACCAGACCTACCTTTGTTCCTAGTAATACAACATTCAAATCAAATGATAATACACATTGTGAATGCTGGAAATGATGCCCTTAATATCAACAAATGATATGTCATCAAGTATGCAAACAGAGTTGGTTCTATTAAAGACCAGCATGGAATAGATTGATTTTGTGTAGAAGTAGCCTATGTGTATGATGGAAGTACATACTATAGAATGAAAAGATCTTTATTGAGGCAGGCACAGTGCTAGATCTCTTGGTGATACTGATGGAAGTGTTGATAGAGTACAACAGCAGAATCCTTAAGATATTAATGGGCTCAAATGTATTTCAAATTCATATATAGAAATTGATATAATTCAGTGCATGTCATACAAATAATCACATGCGCCCATCATATATCTAGTATAAAATAAAGGGCCATCTTGATAACAGTTCTTGTTGTACTTACATTATATTCTATATATCGGGTTGTAAATCCATAAAAGTTCACTTCACACAAGTGATCTTGAGTACTGAGTAGACTCAAATACACAACCTTATAAATGTTTGTTAGAAGTGCATTCACATTGATTTGTGACAATGAGCTGCATGATAACCTGTAGTCAAGCATGGATAATTGCAGGATAATTGCCTGGAGATGGGAGATCTGCCTCCAAAGGATAATGGTCGGAATTCCCCATAAAACACTCCCAATGAAAAAAAAATGATAAAAAAATCAAAGAAAGAAGTTACTGCTCTGAGGGATGAGGCTGAAGTAACAGGTTAGGGCTTGAGTCAGAAATGACCCAAGTTCATAGTTTCAATGCCTGGAGATTTCCAGAACCCACAATTGGTGAGTAGCACCGAAAAAGTCATGTGAGAGACAATAGACAGTGATACTGGAACTACAATATATAAGTTCACTGACTCCCCAATGTTCTGATGTCAAGTTCACACAACTCAAAAGCCCAACTCATCCTTGAGGACTAAAAGACCATTTGAACAAATCTTGTAATACAAAAGGAGTAGTGCTGGCTTTGATGGACCCTTGGATAACACTAGCAATGGTGAACAATTTCCCTGAGGATCTACAGTGGTAGTGGATTGAGTATAAGCAAGGGCCTGCTGAATTCCACACTTATGGGGTAGAGCCCAGTTGTCATCAAGCTTTACAGGTTGAACACCTTATGACTACCCTAGCAAGGGAAATCAATGGTAAGTCAACCAGCAGAGCCAGGAACACAGGCACTGAAGCACCAATTAAACAAGAATATGAGGGGAGAGAATTCCTGGAACATGACAGATAAAAATGAAAGATATTGTCAAGGGAGACTAGCCCCAAATATGCCAAACAATCCAGATTATCTTTCTGGATGGAGTTTGGACATCATTTGTCACTTATATGGAATCTGAATCAAGTCACAGAGCTGCCATCCTACAACAGATGGTGAGAGATAGGGGAGATGCTTTGGGGGAAGAAGTCTCCATTAGAGAATATCAGGATGATAGAGGAGAAGTCTTCAGTGACAATACTAACAATGAAGATGATTCTAATGAGCTGTGTTATCATGGAAATGGAAGAGAACCAACTCTGCATAGAAGACCAGGGGGAAATGATCCCCCAGAAGAAGGTCTTCTAAGAAGAAATCCCACAGGTAGGGGTCTTTTGAAGACTTGATTTGTGGACTGTCCAAGCCACCAATCAATATGATTGGACCAGGTTCAATTCTGAGATGGGGGCCTGTACCTTTTACAATAACTTGAGACAATGAGCATACTGGATGGTACAACCTCTGGATGATTACTCATTCAAACAGAAATATATGCATGGGCTCCTCCATTCAATCATTAGAAGTACATATATTTGAAGTACACAGGATATCTACCAAGCACTCAACAATTGAAGAGATAATTGCTGAAGTGCAGTGAATGGAGACTGTACAAATGGCTATAAACCTTCTTACAAAGTCAAGTTATGACTCTAGAGGGAAAATCCCTCATCCTCAGATGAAATTGCATAACAAAACAGACCAAGAAGGATCCATGAGAATGCAAGGTGAAAAGCCTAAATATTTGAAGAAAGGCAATACCCTATATCATCAATGACTGAGATTCCAAGATCTCAGACAATAAAATGAGTAGAAAAATGAAAACAACAACTTCCAGAAGGAGAAACAATTAGGCCAAACCCCAGACAAAGAGAAACAGGCCCAGAAATTCCTTCATAACATCAATTGCTTTAGATGCACAAAGGAAGGGCATATGACAGACAACTAACCTGGAAGTGCAGGTAGAAATTACACAATGGTGAAACAATGCCTCTTCATGGTTGAATTAGAAGATAATCAACACAGAGGCCATTCCCAGAAGGAAGTAAAGCAATTAATGCACAACAACAAAGAACTGATCTGCACAAAACTAGACATACTATTTATATGTATATCTTTGTTTGTACAAACAAACAATGGCAATTATTGTATGATTTGACTGAGATCCTAGTTACTAGTTCAAAAGTGAAAAAACACCCTTTCCATGGTATTGCTGTTTCAAATTGACCATATCTCCACAGCCTGTGGACCAGATCACATGACCTAGGATGTGATTCTCCAAAGCTAAGTGAGATTCCCACAGTGTTTGGTGGTGTGCTTTGTGCACCACTTTCAGGGTTAGTATGGAAAGGGTTTTTGGAGTCACTGTAGTTCAATACATGGTGCAGACAAACCTTACCACCTGAAAGGAATAAATTCTACCATTTGTAGCAGTTAGAATCCTTTAATATCTTAGGGCCAAATGACCCTTAGTATGACCCTTAGTATGAGCTGCCTTCCCCTAATCTCTCAGAATATTTCATCAAAGGAATGGAAAGAAATCAAGAATTTTCCCCAAACTATAGCTATGTTATTACCTACAGTACAAAGCTAACTATATCTCAAAATATTGAATATATACCTAAGTGCCAGTGTGGGAATATTAATCATGTGATCATGTTATGCACAGCATTGTATAGCATGACTCAACATGAGTTATAATGACTCCATATGACTCAATATCCTCACTCTACTACTACAAACCAGTCCCAGTTCCCATTGGTTTCCACTTAGTTTGGTTTATATAAGCAAACTAAACCCATCCACAGACTAAGTCCTGGTTTCACACAGTTTGGTTTTGGTTTGGAACTGTACATAAAACTACAAACCAGTCTCAGACCAGTTCAGACTGGTTCAGACACCATAAAAACAAGAAGAAAGACAGACAACATGCAAAACTAGTCACAACTTACAGCTAATGTCCACTGTAGCATACTATGGTAGCATAGCCTGTATGCCATGGTCACTGCTGTGCCATGGCATGTTGAGTAGCAACTGATTTTGCCCAAACATGACCAGACTTTGTGGTCCCAGCAGTAGTAGCATGTGTCACCATTTGATAACAATTGGGGGTTTGCAAGACAACCTTTTGAAGGTATGGCTGGTGCCACCTAATGAGCCAGATACAGTGGCTCAAATAAGTGTCCCAATGTTGGGCCATTTTGGAAAGACTTGACATTTGTAAGAGAACCAAAATGTGTTAGCTCTACCCCTTGCAGGGTCATCAATAGCCCTACCCCTTTCCCTGAAGATGAGCTCTTAGTCATGTGATTTGGTTGCCATGGGATTGAGATATAACCATTCCAGAATGACATGTCATTGGGACACTTATTTGAGCAACATTTCTATTCTACAATTTTAGTACTTTGTATGCCCTCCCTTTGCCATCATCACTGTCTCTAGTCTTCTAGGCATGCTTTCTATCAATCTTTGACATTCCTCAACCTTTATCTTACCCCATTCCACCTCAATCCTTTCCCAAGCTCCCAAACCCCTCTTGGTGGTGTTGCATAGCTGTTGAGCCTCTTTTTGAGGATTTGCCAGAGATGTTCAATGAGATTCATATGACCAAAGGCTCATCTTTATGGCAGGGGTTAGGGTTATCAATGACCTAGCAAGGGTTAGAGCTTACTCCTTCTGGTTCCCTTGCAAATGTCAAATCTTTCTAAAATAGCTAAATATTGGGACACTTTTTTGAGCCACTGTGTTCTTTTGTTATGCTAAAGCTTAGAACATAACCATAGTGTACTTCCTGTGTAGTATGAGATATCTAAGCTAAGGACTAGTGCTATCCAAAGGTGTTGGACTCACACAGTGGGGTCTCAATATCCAAGTATGCACATAAGGACTCCTGGAGTGATGCTAGGAACTACATTTGTATTGAATTTGTATAGACTAAATGGGGAATCTATGGTACAAGAGTGGCAGTACTCATGGTATCCTAGATGATCACAGACCACGTGTGCACAGATCAAGCTGTACTGCTACAAGTCAGAATGAGTTATGACAAGTCAAGCACAGCATCAATATCTAAGATCTGAGTGAAGGGGAATATAAGGTGGCATGAGAGAATCTCAAATTAAGTCATACTTTAACTGGACTTTGGCAACACTAGCACTCCCATGCCATGGCCTGGCAAGCTCATTCACATACATATAGCATTACATGTGCAATTTTTTCAAATGAGTTGCCAAACTAGGTGATTTCCCTTCCATTCTAGTTGTCATACCTTCTTTGGCACATTTTTCCAACTTGTGAACATTGACGTTGTCTCACTCAGCCCCCCTTGCTGCTGGCCCTGCCAAGACTAGGCAGCCACATGAGCAAGGCAAATTTTGTGGTGAACCTTTCTCCAAGCAACAAGCAATGCTCAAAGATATATGCCTCAAACACTGTCAAGAAGTCATCCTTTTCATGCCTTTTTCATTCACATGGTGGTCAAGACAACCCAGATCTTGATGGGGATAGTCATGATCCCACACCATTGGATTCTTCCCTTTTTTTTTCATTAAACAAGCTCATTCACTTCTCTATAACCCTAGTCCTCATTGTGTTCACCCAGCATGGTATACTCTTACCTACATCCAATGCTGATCAATTTCCTTCACTTTACAATATTCTTCATGGATTCTCAGGTCTTTTTAAATGAAGGTGACCATGACTTGGACTGAGATCAAAATCATCGCAGTACACAAACATGTGTGTGAGGAAAGCATCAAAATCATTGATTGCATTCCAATACATGTATTCTGTTAAGACCGTACACTCTGGAAGTAACTCTGGAATGTCGGAGTTTACTTAGGTTGTTTGGGACTTGGCTTCACTGTATGTGGTGTGCCCTTGCTGAGTCTGATGTCCCAGATTTCGGAGATGTTGGAGATGTTGGAGGTTAATGACTTTGACGTCAGTCGTCAAGTTGAGCAGAAGGTCAGAGGAGAGTCTTCAAGACTCGAGAACAGGAGTATGAGTCTAAGATGATATTTGAACTGAGTGTACAGGTGTTTATCTAGGGGTTTATATACTTTGGAGGTACATAGGATTTGTAGGTAAAATTGGAGGATAGGTGTCACCGGAGCTGTACTCCTAAGCAAAGCACAGGTACAGAGGTAAGTAAGAAGTGGGACTAGGATGTATATAGACGAATGGTATGGTGGTGGATATAAGAAGGTTGATGATAGGGGCATACAAGTCCGGAGGTCAGGAGTTGCGTCTCAAGGGAGAACGCACCGGAGTTAGTATATATGAAGCAGAAGTAGGTACAGAGTACTGGAGTTGTACTTAGTGATTTTACGGGATATGACATATTCCTCAACTCTCATATTGTATCCTTGTTCCCTTCATCAACATGTTTCTCACCACCACTAACCTCATCACAGCTTCCCCCATTTCCTGAGCCAGTTTTGCTCTATTGACACCTGTGGTATTTTCTTCCTCTGGTGGCTTCACATCTCTCCTCCATCCACAACTAATACTATGCCACCAATCATACATATTCAATATCTACCTATGGCCCCAATGGGTGTGAGGTCTGGCCTGGTGGTATATACACAGTGGACATGACAGCAGGCTAAGATAAGCATCTTCTATCAGGGTTGTATTTTCAACCCTTGCTTTTTCACTAGATTTTCAGGGTGCCATTTATCAATGGCCTACGATAAATTTTGTGCTTGGAGAAATACAAATCCTAACATTGTATTCCAGCTTCAAAAGGCTGCCCACACACAAGAAGGTCTATGGGTATATTATTTGGCAGCACAAAGAGCTAGTCTTTAAGGTTAGCATTAGCATCATATGTTAAAATCAGCTTAAATAGCAATGATCAGGATTCAGAAGTAGCATTGGCATTTGTTAGGATTAGAATTACTGGCAACTTGAATAAGTGAGATTAAGAGAGGCAATAATTGTTGTTAAATTAGCAATGGTTAGGATTAGAAATTGAAATGGACAGGATTAGCCACAGTAATAACCAGAGTTTAGAGTTGGGATTAGCAATAGTTAATAATTTTAAGGCATCTGACACCTATTTTACATACCTTTCACATTCTGAAATCAACTAAATTCCTTTTGCTTATGAGAATTCACCTTAGGGGACTTTGGCTTGCGGTGAATGATCTTCTCAGAAGTAGGCACATTTGCATCTGCAAGCAGAGGTGCTTTATGTGTTCGCTGAGACTGGAGTGTTGATGCTGCTGTGAATATTTCAAAAGGGTGTACATTTTTAGCATGAGTGGTTAATGCTGTCTTCATCATTACACATCTTTTTCAGGTTGTTCCATGAGCTCCACAGTACTGAGCATCGTTTCTTGGCAGGGTGTGTGGAACGGTCTTTCGCACTACCTGAAGCAGATGTTAGGGGATGTTCACTGGGGTGCAACAGAGTACTGGACCTTCTATGTCACCTCCTCGCTTACATTCATGCAGAGTAAAGGACTGAGCAATCCAAAATTAAAATGCCGCCATTATTAGCAGACAAAAATGACACCATACCTGGGTCTGTAGTGCCCACTCTGGGTTGTCTTTCTTCCTCTGAATTACTAGTCGTAGGTTCTGCCAAGTTTGTTAGCTGCACATTCAGTAGACTATCATTTTTCCTTCATTGGTAGGAAGGTCAAAGTTGGGGGAGGACATAGCATTGCTGGAAACTTGAGGATAGGGTGTTTTGGCCCTTTGACATTGACAGTGAGATGGTTTGGTTGCATTCTCCTTGTTAGAGGACCTTCGTCCAGGCTGTGGAGTTTGCATCTCACTGGGCTCACATAATTCCGCAACCATATGACCTGCAGGTGCTGATTCCTTGAAGGTGCTGCTGTTACTGCGGATATGATCTACAATTTCTAAAGCATCTCCATCAGAGTCATCATCTGATCCCATGTTTAGTGGGATGATCACCCGCTTTAGGGATTCTTTCTGACCTTCTTGCTGGTGAGCTGCTTATGCTGGCACATCTTAGGAAAGTAAGAGAATAAATAGGGCATCATAAAATCCACACACTTACCCTTCTCCTTCATCTGCTCATTCTGCCTGTTGTCCCGACCATGTTCATGACCAGCTCCATTGTTTATCATTTGTATCTCTGGTGTGACAATATTGTTGGCTCATCTGCCTTGGCCTAATTTCTCTGCTCTTCTCCCCTGATCCCCTGCCACCTCTGGTGATGTGTGCAATGATTTCCATCCTCTTGCCAGCAGATGTCCCTCTTCCTCCGCAGGATCTGTGTTGTTGTCTTGCTCCCATGCCTTGCCTTTGTGGACTTTTCCCTACTGTCTCTGCAGGTCTTGGGCAGCTGTGGCCTGGCCTTTATCAACTACTTTTGATCTGGGCCTTGCCTTCACTTTGCCCTTTTGGCTTCCTCTGTTCTCTTCCCGCTGTACCAGCTCACCAACAGGATCTAGCTGATCTTCCACATTCTCCACAGGCCTTTCATCCTCTGTAGGAAGAGCCTGATCTTCAGATATCCCACAAGACTGTTCCCACGCCTTGCCTATGTGGACTTTGCTTTGCATCCTCCATATTTCTTGGTCAGGTGCAGGGCTGCCTTTACTGAAGATGTTTAGATGTGATTCTCACCCGCCCCTTCCCTTTCTGGCGTCTTCCATGCTCCTCCTGCTGTACAGGTTCACCAACAGGTCGAATTCACCCTCCGCATTATCCACTGGCTGTTCTTCCTCTGCAGCATGCACCTGATCTTGAGATATCCCACTGGACTGTTCCTGCACCTTTCTCTTGCAGACTTTGCTTTTTTTTTGCCTTTGTGGCTCTTCGCCAGTCACAGGCCCACCTTTACTAACAGGTTTAATTGTGGATCTCATCCGCCTCTTGCTCTTCTGGCTTCTTCCACACCCCTCCTGCTGCACCTGCTCACCAACAGCATATAGTCCTCATCCTCCTCATCCTCCATAGGCTCTTGCAGCTCCCCAGCATCATTCAGCCACTTGTGGAATGCAAACACATCCCCTACATGTGACTTTTGGTGCACCATGATGAATTCCAGGAATGCAACCACCT
>JBBPND010000375.1:0-12833 GCA_038090655.1 Gastroboletus turbinatus
AGGGGGGGCGACAGATCGTCGACTCCAAGTGGGATTAATATCGGATCGGGGGAATAGGTTCCGCACGAATGCTAGAGAGATCGACGGCTTGTTCGATCGCATCGTCTAGTTCCCCGATGAGAGCGCTGCAGGTGAGCATCAGAATAAGCGTCTTGTTCTTGACAGATGGAAGGGGGGGAAGGCTAGGAAATGAGAAGGACATCGCAGAGGAAGGAATAGAACCAAGGGAGAATTCTTCAAGGCAAGGAAAACAAAGATTGCATAGAAAGGGATAAAGAAGCGAAAAGTGAGAATAGGGGGACTTGGACGCACATCATGTCACCCTTGACGAGGTAGAGTCCGAGTGGAATTTCCTCGACGCCCTCTTCCATGCTGTACACGCGCTCCTTGGACTCGGAGAGGACGACGTTGGATTTTTGGTCGAAGCCTGCGAGTACTCCCTGTTGATAAGCGTGTAGCGCCGGATTGAGCGGACCTCGCAAGAGTCTTGAGAATGAACAAAGGTGGCTCACCACGATCGCCCTGCCATCCTGGAGCACGAGCAATACACGACCTAGCGAAACGAGAGATCTGGGTCAAGACATGGAGAGCAAGATCAAGCATCTGGAGCTCACGATCGACATAGCCCTGGAGGCTGGCCATTTTGAACGTACGCGTGCGTGCGTTGTGGAGATGACGGATGGCGTTTTGTTGATAGCAATGGATGAGACTGCGACGGGACTGCCGCCTGGTGCGTGCGGTGAATACCAGCCTCACAAGATGTGTCCGGGGTCTTGGTACGAGGGGTCTAAGACAAACTGAAAGCTTTATATGGGACAGCACGCAGTAATCAAGTATCGAATACAATTCCGCACAACCGAGGAAAGATGGTACAACAAAGGCGGAAACGAAAAGACATTCCTTGAATTTGGGTGAAAAAGTGATACGATCACTGTGTAGGGAAGGTCTTGTCCCCCTCCCACTTGACCACCACATTCCCTCCAAGATCCTGGTGAATGCGCGACTCCACCTTCACCCTAAACTCCTTCACCAACGACCGCATATATGCACCGTTGAAGCCCTGCTTCGATTTCACCTCTGCGTGAAGTGTCTGATCATCGTCGATATCGACCTCCTCTGCCAAAGCCTTCAGGTTTTCGGCTCGCCCCCACCCCGTGTTGACATTCATGTGGATACTGTTATCAGCTGTGATGACAGATGGACCATGAGCATCTATCTTCTTCTGGGTCGCGAGGGAACGCGCGGTGATGTGGAACAGCTGTACGTGAAGAGTGATGGTGTGGTTCTGCAAGGCGGAAGGTTTGACAACACAGTTGAGGTGAATGGCCAGCTCGTTCCCCTCTTTCACAGGCTTCAACCCGCCTTTCTGGGTATGCGCGGGCACAACGACATTCTGCGAGATCATGTTCAAGCCAAGGTTTCCATTCGTTCCTGGGCCGAATTTGAACTCGTCTACGTAGAGGCCCTTGAAGACATGCTGAGAAAGGAATTGATCAGGATGCTTCGAAGCGAGTTCCAATGCGGATTTGAGGTCTGACATGGTTGGAGTGTGGTGGATATGGGGAGAAGCGAGGCAAAAGATGAATAACTTGGACGACGACCTTGGAAAAGCGAGCTGATGGGCTGAAATCCTAAAGGTTATGCTTGCAGCCAGCGATATTTAAGGCTCGATGCATGCCTAGGCTGGCGAAAATACTCGCATCCGCAGTGCAATTGCCAATGTTCTACTTTCTTCCGCAGCTCGTACCTGTGCAGCTAGCCCGAGTCTAGGTTCATACACCTTGATACGTGCCTAGAATATGGAGTAAGTTAGTCTGGTGACCGAGCCATCGTTATGGCGAATGACTAGGACTGGTGATGCCAATCAAACACATCAGACTACCACCAGACCTCTCTGCAGTGTTGTACGTTCCCATCAATTCGCCGCTCCTACGAGCGGAACTAGCGCGACTCGAGGCTCATATGCACTGGCACTTGTCTAGAATGTGATACGTTAGTCTGGTGACCAGGCCATCCTGATGGCGAATGACTAGGAACTGGTGATGCGGCCATCAGGCGAGGCCTCTCTCGGTATCGTATAATTCCCCCATTCCGCCGCTCGTACCGGAGTTGGCGCGACTCTACGCCTGGTGACCAAACCATCCTGATGGCGACTGACTAAAACCAGTAATGTATCAGCTCAGGCACTATAGAGGCCCGGCCGTGCTCACGGAAAGAAAACTGCAGTACGAAGTTTCCGAAGTAGTACGTGATTACCTTGCTTGCAAGGTCTCTTGCCGTGTCAAAAGTGCCTCCTGTTTGATTTCGACAACATGTGCAAATAATCTGAAAATGGGAAATGCTGTGTCAGCATGACATCGATCATTCGATCATAGTGACGTTCAGCCGAATTTTAGGGGAGGGGGCTGAGGAATGGTGTGTTTCTTGTCACTCGTTCTTGAAGATTCTTTCATTTGTTGTGTACGCGAGAGCAGGGTTATGAATTCACGGCAGTAATGGAAGGTTGGTCTGCGAGGGAGGAGTAAATTTTTTTTTTTTAAATGTTGAAGTTCATTGTGTTCAGGCGGTCATGTGGCAAATTCCTTGTTATCCCGTTTGCTTTCTGAAAATCATGACTTCATATTCCGCCAACTGTGTTCTTTTTCTAACTGTCGATATGTATGCCAAAGCCATATTTCGCCGGGATAGCAGTGGTACCATTATTGGTTGCTCGCTGCTGGAACCACTTCGAAAGCCAGATGGGACTGTGCTTTGGGGTGCTGATGATGTCGTTTGTATTGATGGCACTCCCATTCAGGAAGTCGTTGAGGACTATGACACTGATCCTCCTTGCTGGATCACTCTTTGGTATGATGAAGAATTACTGTTGAATGAAAATTCAGCAGAAAAGCCGTTTATTTGCACCATTACAAGGGGTGGTGGAGACGAGGTCGAACAAATCAAGGATTCAGATATCGATGAGTTTAAACAGATCATAAACAAGTGAGTACACTACACATATTTTGGTTCAATTTGTGAACGTCTGCTGATTTTGTTTAGCAAAATCCGATACTATGAATGTTCCGTGATGCAAGGAGGTTAAAATCGATACCTCTGGTATGGGGTAATTGAGGTGTGCAGAACAATTCTTAAATGTAAGATGGTTGTGCTTACCTTGCCATAGAATGGTCGTGCTCTTGAAGTTTCATTTCTGGCTGCTTTTATGTTTTCGAATCATGGTATCATGGTTTTTTACGTTTTTTGTGTTTCTTTCACACAACTCCACCATTTTTTGGTTACAACGTCTAGTTCACGAAGACGGTCATCCTCCAATAACAGATGTTGATTATGTCCCTTCTTGAACCATTTTTCATCGAAGTCTCTTAAAATCCTGATATTATCTCGTCCTCGGCTACGAGATAAAGCGACATAAAGATTGAAGAGACTGAGTCCGCCAGTAGGAGGTGAGGCGATGTCTACAATGACAGGCGAAAGGGTCTGGCCCTGTGCTCGATAATCTGTACAAGCGTATGCGGGGGTTATGGGAAGTTGGATTTGGTGAACAGTTCTTGACATCAAATTATGGTTTGGGTCTTTGAATTCGACGCGAAACGATCTGTCAACAGGTTCGATAGGAACAACATTGGGATCAAGTCCAGGGAAATGAACCGGCCGATTTTTGTCAAGTTTAACGAAGATGATCGCGGGTGGATGATGAAGATGAACAATGGAATCTTGAATAGGTAGTGCGGCTTCTTCAACGTCCAGAATGACATCTACAATGGTTCCTCGTGCTCCATTAGACAAATCCATATCAAGATCAATGTTTCGTGTCACAAGAACACGCATTCCGAGTGCAAGCTGAACTTGCTGTTGGAGTTCAGCTGTGTTGTGACTTTTATTTTTCTCATAATGCCGTTTAATTATGATTTCTTCATGAGCAGATGGAGGAACACCCTTGATTCTGTGACGAATGGGAGAAATCAGTAACTGCTGTTGGGTTGTTTTACAATGTTTCAGAATCGCGGCATCATTCCATCGTTCGCGAACGGCATGACGAGGTGTCACGAGAACGACATCTTTCCATGGATCTGTTTCAAAGTTTGGAATTGGCGTATTGGCAGAGGTGAGAATCAGGGAATGAAGAAGCTGGGAATCTTCTTGACGGAATTCACCATAACGAAGGCGATGAAGAAAGTTGTTCCAAAGTGGATCGGTAATGCGCATTTGTTGTTTCAGTATGACGACAGTCGAGAATTCTTCGTAAATTGTTCTGCCGACTTGTGAAAGCAGAGAATCGCGTGATGGATCCGATGGCCAGTAAAGAGCTTCTTTTGGAGAACATGCGACAGGTGGAAACTGAAAAAAATCGCCAGACACGATGAAGCTGATACCTCCAAAAGACCGATCTTGATTCTCGTTTGCTCCTTTCCCGATACTAATGTTGTTTGACATTCGTGCAAGGAACCGTTTTCCTATCATCGAAATTTCGTCCGTGACATCATAGTCGACATCTTTCCACAATGTTTCGAGTTTGACTTTTGAAGCTGCACTGATATTGGAATTGCGGTGAGTCATCATCGTGGCAGAGTGACAAGTTTGACCGTCAATAAGTGACGCAGCAATCCCTGATTATATTTTAGTACAAGGTGATGAACCAACATTGTCGACAACGTCAATTAGATACCTACCTGTATATGCTGTCTTCTTCAAATGATGACTGATTCCTCTGTTTGCGAAATATTGTGAAATTGACTGTAGCAACGCAGATTTACCTGTGCCGCCTTCACCATAAATAATCATGCGCAATGGAGGAACAGGATTTCCAGTCAAGCTGCGCTCGACGTGCCAGGTGATGATCTCATATGCCCGTAATTGATCTTCGTTCAATAAGTGTATATCGATGGATTTCAGAATCGAATTTCCAGATGCAAGCTCCATTTGATGATGCGAGTTAGAAAGCTGTTGAAAAGGTTCCACGCGAGCGTTCGTATTATTGAAAGAACTGATTTGTGACACAGAAAGTTCGTCGCAGGAAATGTGATCCGGACGAGTACGCCATTCGTTCAGCATACTTATATCCTGCTCTCGAACATTGCGAAAAACGTGTGATGGAGTCGAGGGAATGAATATCGATTGTTCTTCGTCCTCCTCATTAAAAAACCCGATAAGTTTTCCCGCTTCGACTGCCAGTTCTCCATGAAGTGTTTCGCGATCGATCCTGGGTTCATCAAAACCATCGTCGTCAATGATTTCTTCATCATCCATAGAGGACGAAAGTGAATTTCCTGAGTCGTTGTTTTCATGCTCTTCTCCATTTTCATCGCTTTCGGAATCCGCAGCCTGTTTGCAATGATAAAAATATTGGATATTGTCTAGCATCCGTAAATCTCGTCGTGACATTGTTGCTTCCATTGTCAAAAAGGCTTCTTGCCAGGTCTCGTTGATTGCTTTTAAGTCCTCATGAATATGACGCCAAGGTTTGAACAGAAGCAACATCGCTGCCCAATAGAAGTTTTGCCCTTCCAAATCAGAACGACGGGGAAACCAAGAACCTATGAAATTAAGGAGATTGTTATGTTCATCTGGACGGACAACCCTTTGTGATGTTTTGTACGATGGATGATCCGACGTGTACTGAACGCGTGTATGACGTGGACGACCAAAACTAACATTCTCCTGTGATGTCTCTCGAATCCGTTCTTCATATGTGTCTTGGAAAAAATGCAGTAGGTTCATCTCATTAAGCTCCAAACCTCGACATTGATAATCGGTCACTTGATTTCTGGCACGGATACGATTGTCTGAATTCAACTGAAGTGAAACAATAGGTTCATTTTCCTATATTATAAAATTCGTATGTGTTATTATTTTAACGGAATAATAGAAAACTCACATCGCCAATAATAGAATTTCCGTCGATCCGAATTGTATCATCATGCTGCCAGTGAGCACGAAGTTCAGGAAACACTTGGAAGAGGGCAGCAGTGAAAGTCGACCAATAAAGATTGGTGTAATGATGAGAATGAATAACGTCTCCCCAACCCATTAGATACGAGATGACCATAGGACCAGATAATTCTTGTTCGCGATTCATGGCATGAACGATGCGAAACATTAGAAGTCGCTGATTGTTACGAAGATCGTGGATTTGATTGTCGGACCGTGATAACTGTTTAATGTGATACTCGTATCCTTTCGCCATGACAGCAGAAACATTATAATTCTTGCCCTGTTTCTTGGTTTGGTACATTGACGCGTAAAACATGACATTCCGCGTATCTGTGCCATTGGTCAAGAATTTGGCATCGTTGTTACACCGAAGATTGATTGCGAAATGAGGTATCCATGCATTCACATATTCGAACGAACGTTGAACACGCCAATTTCCTCTGTCGTCGACTTCGTATGCAGAAGATGTCGCAAAAGGTGCATGCCGCTTGCACTTGTAACCACCATTCTTGCGAGGAACAAGACATCTTCGATGTTCGCACGTATGTATCTATTCATGCCACCAGTTATCTGTCATTTCAAATCTAAATGATTCATAGACCACGCACCTGTTTAGCGCGTGCCACCCGATACTCCATTTTGCGATTTTCTTCAGCATATTGAGATTCCGAAATTGATGGATCAGGAGGGCGACTCCAAGCAACCTCAACATCATTATGAATGCGTTCCAAATCTTCTTTACAACGTAGACCAGGAATTTCAGCATGAATATTCTCCTTCAGGAACTCGATGATCTGTTCTCTAAACCTTTCTGTTTTCAACGCTTCTTCAAGAGCGGACGAGGTAGGGACACCGCTGAAATATAATAGCATATGTAGATGCAAAGAGCCTCGACCTTGAGACTCTACCGTGCCGAAATATCCTGAAAGTTTGCCAAAGATGCCTTCCCGATTTGACACAGAATACGATGAAACTTTGATGCCGCAAAGTGTATCCAGTACGACCCGAATGAGAAAATGAAAATATTTGGCTGCTGCGTATGGATCCTGGCCAATGTTACGTGCCCGCTGTTCTCTATCAGGTCCAATCGCAGAGGATAGATGATCGATATCGATATTCTCGCCTGCAAAAACTTGAACAATGGGATCATGAAGATCGCATGGATTGATGGTGATCCATAACGAAGGAGGTCCAAGGAAAACCGCAGACGACCATAATTGACTTCGCAGTTTAACGCGAGATTGATCAGAACCCTGAACATGACTTGCTGCGGCATAGATGTGTTTTTTGAGTAGGCGTATGTTAGGGTCACTTATCGGAAGATGTAGTTCTTCTTCCCGTACAGCCTTCTTTAAAGCAGCATGAGAAATTGTAGACAACCTTTGTGCTTCTCGATCAAACGTTCGCCGTTTCATTTGAATTCAAGCACTGTTGAGGGCTTCGCGACGTTGGTGAATACCAAACGCAACAAATATAAACGTTTGATGAACGCGAAATCGACGATCATGATATCGGAGCGCCCAACGGACGTGGTCTGTGAAATCAACACCTCGTTGACGAAGACTTTCTATTCCACCTCGTCCCCAAGGAAATAGACAGGGAAATGTCCGCTCGAAAAAGTTGGATCGATGTTCCGTTTCTTGTGCAAAATCGACCGCGGGGCGAGCGCTGTGACGAACCAAATAAGCAGCTTCATTGACTGTCGCCCGTAAATTTGTAACAGCAGACAACATCAATTCGTTGGCAGAAACATTGACCAACTCTGTGTCCGTGACACCCGATGTTTGCAATGGAATGACGTCCGCGTCAACTGTAACTCAGATTGAATATACTTGAACTCTATACATCCCACAAACAAAATATAACATACCATCTTCAGAGTCTTCGACATCTTCATGAACATATCCATCGTTTTCCTGATTCACCAATCCAGGATCATCAGAATGCTTAACGATACACATCAACTCTTCTGGCACGTCATCCACTGGCAGATCATTCAACCTCTCATCGTCTATTTGGATGTCGCCGTAATAATCCGGATTATTTGCTTGCAGCCAACGGAGAGCTTGATGAACGACTCGTCGTCGAACACGAAAAGTAGGCAAGATACGGTCTTTCGTAAGACGACCTTGTCCAATAAACGTGATTGTAATCAAAGAGGCAAGGATTGCAGGTCGTCGAGGCATCAAAGTACCTTCCAGCATGGAAACCACGTCTTGCTGATTCAGTTCGTATGTCGTCACATTTCCTCGCATTCCCCATTGTAACTGATCATGAGGAATAGCACTTCCATTTTTCTTCGGAAACAACTTAAAGATGAACACCCTTTATAAAAATCATCCTGTAAGAAAAGTATCTGTGACTTTAACATATTATCACTCACCGAGGATACAGTAACGAAATAAGAAGCTGTTCAGGAAACGTTAAGATCTCCAATTCCAGAGGTACTTTTCCTATCCACAATCCGTTCGACAATGCCAACCGTGGAGGTCCTGTATGGATATGGTTTTGAAGATGACGAAGACAGACACAACAGATATCCACCATCAATCCTGACTCGCTGCCATGAATGCCTTCAGGAGCTAGAAGCATGCCATCCATTAATTGCTGTGCGGGATGTGCAAGCTCAGGTACAAGACGAGTCTTGTTAGGAAGATCGTTCAATTTCATCGACACCACTTCCTCATCCATAGGACCACATTCACGCCCACAGACGGCACAAACCATAGAGCGCAGTGCCTTCCCTGAAGTCGCATTAAAGAAATCAGCATAACAACGTCGCTTGCATTCTTCATCAGGTCTCTTCAAAAATGTATCTTCTTCAACAACTTCGTGTGCGAGACTTTCCTCTCCCCTGCCAATGATCCGCCTAACCTTTCTCCTTCGATAACAGCTTTGATTTCCTAACTGAAAAGATGATAACCTCGCTTCTCCCACATGACACATCCGCTGCAACACGTCGGAAGGAGCATGCTGAATGACCACGTTAATCAACCGAATCTTGTCTGAACGCAGCATGCGAGTTAGACGAAATCTTCCCCGCACAAAGCTTAGAATTTCGCGGATAGTAAGCAATGAAAACACATGAAAGAGATGGTCGGTGTCGACCTCCATCATGCAGATGGTTGTACAAGGTAAGACGACAATTACCAAATGACTTCACCACAACGTCAGACCAGAAAACTGAATTTCCCCACTTAGTCCGTCATGACCTCAGCACGACGTCAGATTAACAAGACCTCCTCACTTCTTTCACCCCTATCCTTTCTTTCTGTCACCCATCACGACCACCATGACCGACGAAATTCCTCCCCGTATTCTGCGCACTCGTAATGCTCTAATAGAACACGGACACTATCTTGGCAATCCCGATGTCCTTCAAACTGTACGTTGGGAACAACGTGGACGCAAACATCTCGTATATGTCCAAAACCCTATCTTACATCCGCCCCCCACTCCTTCCCTTGCACCACTTTCCGTCATCGCGTATATCACCGAAGACTCTTTCTGGCTGACTTCTGATGCTGGCTGGCGAGGACCATCAGAAATTACACCCTCACTCAGCGAAGCAAAAGCTACCTGTATTGGCACCTTTCCCATTCACCACAACTTACTTCATGACGATTTCCAAGTTGCTCTGGATCATGTCCACACTCTTCAAGACATGGTAGCTACCCCTGACGTGACCGTACAACAGGGATTCTCGCAACCTGGGTCATCCCGCATGAAATTCCATCATGTTCTTTTTGAAGTGAGTCACTCCATCTATCTGATCTTTGCGATAACTTAAATCAATTAGCCTACAAATGATAACGATTTCGAAGGTACCCTTCCCCTTTCACAATGGCCCGTTCACAACAACGCCGCGAGAGAAGCTATGCGTCTTATGGGGACCGCTTTCCGTGCAATCCCAGTGCCTGCATATGATGCAGACGATCAACTGATCGCGCCTGCACAATATCGTCAAAAATTATGCGGCGCTCTTGCGGAAGTCGACTTTCACCTTTCTCACATGAGCTTCAGCACGAAAGATACTTACACCGCAGACATCCATTTCATCCGCGTTTTACAAGCCCCCAACTTCTCTTCTGATACTCCCAAAAGAAGATTACCTCAAACGTTCCTCGAGACTCGTGTTTGAAATTTTCTTGGTCGTCTGCTGTTCCTCGCAATATGTAAATTCAACTTTCTTATTCGTCCTCCTTTCTTCATTTTCTTCGCTCTCCTCCTTCTCTCATTACATATAATACGACCACACCAACACCCAAAAAAGTTTCTATTCTACTTCTGTCTCACATTTTCTTGCTTCACATATTTGGGCGGGCGGGCAGGATTACTATACACGCTATACACTCAGTAAGGCTATACTTGTTTGACTTAACACCAAAAACACACTTTAAAAATTCTCCATATGCAAGCAAGGTTTCGCCGACTCTCCGTCGGCACTCCAAGTTAGGTAATCAGTGACTATTGCAAGGTCTCTGGACTGTCGAAAGTCGGCCCCTGTCTCACATCGACAACAACGCCAAAGAATTTACGTAACCAAAGAGTGGCTTGGTTTCATCGTTCAATTCGGGCTTTTCTCCGGTTTTCTCGGTGTTCTGGTGTCCGCGATATCTAAAACTCGACTCTTCGCAGCATTGCATTTGTCCATCATAGTTGTCAGACGCTTTCTCAGCATATAGAATACTACATCTGACTTGCCCGTTTGAGTTGGTAAGCCTCTCAACTGCAAGCAAGGTTTTCGCCGACTTTCAGTCGGCGCTTCCGAGTATCCGACATGTTCGTTTGCTATCCAATTATTAATCCCCCTCAAACAGAAGGATGTCTAATGCAATCAAGAATGAAAGGTAAATCGAAAGGAATGAATACCTATGTCCAATGCATTCCTTCATAGTCTTGAGCGGTGCCCATGCGAGGCAGTGTCCATATACTTATAGAAAGTCGCGGCTTGCTGGCGGAGTTCAAATATCAAGTGAATATATTACACCAGCTTCCTTTTTCAGTTATCCAACTTTCTGCTTCTTTTTTTCCTCTGAAATCAGGATTATCCTCCCTGCTTATTGGTGTTCCTGACGTTACTAAGTAGTGACATGAGCCCAGGCGGTGTGACCGGTGTGACACGGGCTGTACATGCCAAATCGATCTGATTTCCTTTTCTGGAATTCTGATGTGGAAGGGTCGTGCCATATCCAAACGGAGTCAGCGCGCCGTTTCATCCAAATTGTCAGTCTGGTGAGCCCACGTTGCTCGTTGCCTCCTCCATCCGCTGTGAGTCTGCATCTCCAGCTTCACTGCGACCGTACATAACATCTTTCACAGCCTTTCCGAACCACCACTCGCTGTCGACATGGGACAAGACGAGAAGAGCCGCCAGCTGCAAGACCCCGTCCCCACTGAGAAGCATGAGCTCGCTGAGCTGCAAGTTCAAGAACACGACGAAGGGTCCGTTCCCTTCAGTTCCGAAAATGAGCAACGACCACTCGACTGTGACCAGTCTTCTCTATCACTCCCAACGCCAGCTACGACCCCATCCAAACCGCAACGTGCCAAAATCCCTGCCGCTGCTATCATCCCTGTATGGATAGTACTCAGTTCGGCTGTCATCCTATACAACAATCGCGTGTACAATACCTATGAATTCCGCTATCCTGTCTTTCTTGTCACCTGGCATCTCACTTTTGCCGTTAGTCTCTATCTCCTTCCTTTGTTGTCGCCTTCTAACATGTTTATGATATAGGCTGTCGGCACAAGAGTGCTCCAGCGTACTACTAATCTGCTGGATGGCGTCAAAGACGTCCACGTGTCTCAAGCAATGTTCATGCACTCTATCCTCCCTATCGGGCTGCTCTTCAGCGGCAGCCTCATCCTCAGCAACACTGCGTATCTGTATCTCAGCATTGCGTACATCCAGATGCTCAAGGTATGCTCAGGTGCACCTGCGAAACACGTTTCATCCACTGACGTGTGTTGGATGTCACTTACGTGAAATCGTAGGCTTTCACGCCGGTCGCGATCCTTCTCATCTCATGGGTTAGTCGGATAAAGGAACCAAATCGCCGTCTAGCTATGATCGTATTAATGATTTCATCGGGTGTTGCCCTCGCCTCCCACGGAGAGCTTTACTTTAACCTTACTGGATTTTTGATACAAGCCGCTGCCGTTGCCGTACGTATCGCTGCTCTAATCCTCTGACGTGCCGTGATTAACGCTGGAACGGTCCAGTTCGAGGCGGCCCGTCTGGTCATGATCGAGATTCTCCTTCATGGGCTCAAGATGGATCCTCTTGTTTCTCTCCACTATTATGCACCGGTCTGCGCCGTCATCAATCTCCTCGTCATTCCCTTCACAGAGGGTCTCGCACCATTCTATGCGATTGCCGCTGGCGAGATAAGCTGGGGGGTCCTTATCTCTAACGCCTTGGCGGCGTTTTTGCTCAACATTGCTGCCGTCTTCTTGGTTGGTGCCGGCAGTGGTTTGGTATTGACACTTGCGGGGGTGTTGAAGGTAGGTTCCATCATCGTACGTTTGAATGCGGAGGTTTTTAACGCGCATGATTCATTAGGATATTCTTCTTATTGCTGGTTCTGTACTTCTTTTCGGTGCACCCATCACGCCATTGCAGATTTTTGGTATGAGTTCCACCATCGATTCTCACATTCACCCGTTAAATGATGGTTACTAGGCTACTCTGTTGCGCTGTGCGGTCTTATCTTTTACAAGACATGCGCTGGAAAGTAATGCGGTGTGGTATCCTCCACACCGTCATATCTTCCGTCGCGCTAGAACATTCCGATAGATTTCCTTTCTACGGACCCACGAGATCTAGGGGAAAAGTGCTTTGGTCAAAATCCCGGTTTGTGAATGTCTGCAGTTTACCTACGTTGCTATTTCGTATGACT
>JBBPND010000376.1:0-12831 GCA_038090655.1 Gastroboletus turbinatus
CTACCAATATTACTACACAAGGGCTGCTACTTCAATCGGATTGAAGTAAACTCGAGTGATTGCAATCAAACCCTTCCCCCTGCAGCCCTGTGTTGAGGATTTGTGGGTACATGCATTGCAAAAAGATGCAAATAGGCACTTTTCTAATGCATTTAGCAGTTCAACTGCTGTAATTTGCAGTCACCCAGCTTGATACAAAAACAGACAAATCTCATATCAAGCTTCAAGTTGGCAAAACAATGTGTGTGATGGTGCAATTTAGATGATGATGTAACATATCCAATTTGATAACGATTAGGGCTACACCTCCTACTTCACCACAATGGACACAACAAGCTAGTCGCCAAGCTGAGTGAGACCAACTCAAATGGGCTCGCCACCTGGACGCCGCCAGCCACAACCCAGTTGATTTATTACCAAATCCTAATGCCTTGAGGGTATGTCATGATCATATATATTTGCTATGTATATGGTATTGATTAAAACTTCAGTACCATCATCTGATGCCTGTGGATCAATATCCAGGCATACCATGTCACCAGATTGAGCACCATCATGTTCAGAGGATGCCCCGTCTACGCTCATCCTCACCTCCACCTCCTGCTCAAAATTATTATCCTGCTATTGCCCCACCTCCAATGTGGCCACCTGCTGCTTTGCCTGCCCAGCCATATTATATGCCAAATCAGCTGCCTTCTATGGGTTATCAAGCATTTGCTCTGCCACCCCATCAGCCTCCGATGTGGCCACCTGTTGCTCAGCAACCTCCTATGCCAGTGGGCTATCAGGGATTCACCTCAACAGCCTCAGGCTGCTGTGGGAAACAGAATAGACCACACTGCTAGGTTGATGGAAAACTTCAATTCCATTCATCAAAATAGATGGAACAGATGTTCCAATCATCGGCCTTCTGCTGCACAATCCATTGATGCTCAAGCTGAGGCTGAGGACATAGAGCATAGAAGACAGCTACAACAACAGGAATTATATCAGTGAATAGAGCTTCAGAGACAACTAGATATACAATGGCAGCAAGAGATGGAAGTGCAAAGACTATGGAGGCACAGGATTGCAGACAATTCAAGAAGAAAATTTGCCAATACAACAATGCTTTGGCGTTTACTTCTATGGGCACCAACATGGACAACTGTTAATGCAATTCAAGGATCTGGGCCTGCTTCTTTTCGGGTTCATGGTGCACTTCACCATCTAATGGGATCTCTCATACCACCTGATGGATTGCAAGTGTCTTATGCTCAGCTTTATATCTACAATCCACAAGAAGTGACTGATAGATGTATGCTGTGCAACTCCCAACTTGATATGGCATCCCTCATCAATTGCTTATACTCTGAGCTTCTTGCCCAAGACCAACATCTTCCTGATCAATATTTTCTGGATCATACCATTTTCAAACCCAGGAATAATCAGGTCCACGAAGTCAATACCACCATTCTAAACTCTGTTTTAGTCTAGGAAAAAATGACATACCTCAGTGCAGACTCTGTGACAGTGTGAGAGTATGACTATATCCAATCAGAAATTCTCAACACTTTCAGTCCCTTTGGATTTCTGCTTCGCAAGCTGGAGCTTAAAATTGGTGCACCACTCATGCTTTTGTGCAATCTGGATCCCATGAATGGCCTCTGCAATGGTACACACTTGAGGCTTCTTAGGTCTACTCACTGCATTCTGGAGTGTAGAGTATTGGGTGGAGACAATGCCAACAATGTGGTCTTTATTCCTCGGATGGCTCTTGACTCTGGTCTTCAAGACTCCCCTATTCCTCTCCGTTGCCTGCAATTCCCAGTCCATCTAGCCCGAAAAACGAGCACAACTGGTCATGCTTCATCATGCTTCATCATGCTTTGTCATGCTTCATCATGCTTCCTCCAGCTTCACCATCCAACTTCATCCTGAAGGAAGCATGACAAAGCATGATAAAGCATGATAAAGCATGATGAAGTTGGAGGAGGCATGACAAAGCATGACAAAGTTTGCCAAAGCTAGAGGTGCAATGTTAATCCCAAAGTGCAGTGTACATGCTAGTGATCAAGTAGAGGGTTACATTCTATGTTCATGGCAAAGCAAAACATTATCAATGGACTGGGAATTGCAGGCAATGGAAAGGAGTAGGGGATGCTTGTGAGGAATATATTTGGGTCTTCAGCCCTTGTGAGGCAATGCAGAGGATGTGGATGAAGGATGACTTGGACAAATTGACAACTTATTTGGTTCATAAAGAACCTGAAGTATTAAGACAAACTTTTGTTGTGGTACCTATGGTGTCTAAGCTGAGTTGCATGTTGTGCAAGTAGGAATGGTTGTGCTAATGGATTTTGAGTTGTTGTATGCTGACTAAGCACATGCTGTAATGCTGTAATCTTTCACCTAACATTTACCTAACAACCCTCTAATTTTTATGATCTCACAAGGCCCAATGACCCAACCCCACCCTGACCCCCCTCCCGGGGGGTCTCAGGGTGGTCCTGGCTGAGTTTCAACCATGTCAATTTTCTTAAAAAAATCAACGTGCACCTGTACACAGGCCATTCATGGTCATCAAATGTGGGTAAGATTATTAGGAACCTCCATGCATATTCCAGTCTGATTAAAACAGATTCAGACCCTTCCTATCACTTTGATTCCTTATGAAGAGTGTTGTCAGACATTTTAGCAGTTCATACCTTATGCTTCTTACCTCCCTTTTTGACCATTTAGTCATTCCACCTTACATACATTTTCCCCATTATTTGGAAATGTCTGGAAGTATAAGTAGTCTGTACTTGGGATTAGTAATCCATTGTTCGATCCTCCATTTTCACGTCTGTCGCCGTCGTCTGAAAGTCTCCCCCACGTCCCGCTGTCTATGTTGCCCACCGTTCTTTCCACAGTTTGTTCCAACCGTCCGGAACTTCTGATTCGTCTAGAAACCATCCGGAAATATCTTTTCTTGGTGGGTGAGTCATTGCTTTATCCTTCGCTCCCTTAGACACAAAAGCTCTTTGACAAATCCCTTTAGGGACGAACTTATCGTACCCTTCACTTGCTACCGACCGGACTGGACTTTCCTCCTCCAGGCCATTTAGCTGTTTTACAGCGCACTGTGCGCATGCGTGTCGGCCATTCTTCACCATGAATGATGGGTAAGATTATTAGACTGTGGCTGTGCTAATCTATGGCTTGAGAACAGTTTTGTTGTCGAGTGGTCAGATATGTGGTCAGTAGTCAGTCACTGGTAGTCAGTCACTGCTTCCCACGCTGTTGTGGTGGGGCACGAAGTGGTCACTGAAAAAGGAAATTGGCTGTGCTACCACCCTACTGAACAGAGAATGGTTTTGTCCCACACGCCACATGGTTTTTGCTTGACAAAAAAGGAAATACACATGGCAAAAGAAGGAAAATACCCAAACTTACAGAAACAACAGAAACAACCGACCCATCCAAAAGACTCGAAAAACCCGACCCACCCGACCCAGATGAAAAAAGCGTTGGATGAACATCATAAGTACCCTCTCCCATGCCATTCTCCATTAACTTTAAGACAAAAGCAGAGAAATGACATTATTAATTATTAACACACCACTTTCAGTGACCAACCCTAGTGATAAAAATTAGGCACCAATTTCACAAAATACAGACTATCCAAAAGTGAGCAGAAAGAAATGGCAAACCACCCAAGCAGAATGCAATTACACAATTCAACGAAACTCAACAGAAATGATAGAAAGTCATCCAAAGAACAGCATGGCCAACCAGCATGCACCAACGGAGTAAGTAAAGCAGAAGCAGACATATAGCAAGCTAATAGATGCCACAGAGAAGGAAATATCTTCATTGTAGGGGACATATGTATCAGAGACGCTTCATAGCGAAGAAGGAGTAACACAAGAAGAAGTTGAAGAAATCCTTGTGATGGAACACAGCAGCACTGGTAAATTGATCAAAGGATTCCATGACCAAAGGGTAAAGTGAATCAAACTATGTACAATGTGGTCAGACTATGAGAAAGGACGAATGTGCAACCAACACCAAATAGATGTTGATGAAGAGTTTAAGTATGAGAAGGATGACGCGAGGCTTGCATGGGGTGCAAAGGAACTTCTGGGACTATTATCTACTTGTTCCTGCACACAAAGGCCTGGATGTTGTACTTCCGACAAGCCAAGAGGATCCAGGTTATGTATTCAAGCTAGATCTACACCATCGACAGAAAGGGTGGCAAGCACGGTATGCAGACCTGGAGTTTGATCCCACAGGATGTATGGTCTATCTTGGGAGCTATGGACAAGAAGCGATATGGCTAGCAATGGTGCCTCATGGATTCACCAATGAGGATGCCCTTGAAGATGAGGAGGAAATGAAATGGAAGAAATCCATGCCCAAATTATGGGGCTAGATGGGGAACAGATGCAGTTGAGCAAGCAGCAATATTGTCAGGTGATAGTATTTCTTGCCACACAGCTCAAGATGCAAGGATACCGGGACATCTATCTACAGGAGGACTTTCCTTAAGAGCTAACAGTGCCAAATGTCCGGAGTGTAACAAACATACTATGGGTGTATAAAGTCATTTCCAAGACACAATGGTGCGTAGACCCGCCAGGTGCAGATTTGCGTCAGCAGGACTGTATAGAGTGAAACCTCACAAACTCCCCATAAGCGGATTTGTGCACCAACTAACAATATTATGACAATAAGCTAATGTGATCTTTAGTGGAACAGGAATTGAAAAACCTGTGCATGAAATGAGAAGAGTTGATGTGCAGATGTTACATGATTCCATTCAAGATCAATGGGATGAATGGGTACAGGCTGCAACAGGAAGTGGTATTGAAGGATGGAGCAATGACCCATTCCTCAAGGATAATGTCACACTGGCAATTGCAGTTAGATATGGGCAAAATCAACAGGTATGCCAAGGAGAAGAACAAGAACAGATACAGTAGAAGAAGGTGAGCATTGGAAGAGACTGCATGATTATAAGCACATGCGGTCAATGACAATAGCATTGGCTACACATATTCAGTGAGTGTGGAATGATGAGAATGAAATGCTGTTGGCTAATATGTCACTGAGTAGATCAGTAACTGTATCAGAGTGGGTTGATATACCCAATGAGGACATCATAGAGAAGCATGGAGAAGAAGTCTATGACTTAGGAGATACAGAAGAACAAGTGCGGGTCAATCTAGAGACCTATCCATTGCTCAATGAGGATGGACAAGAGATCAAGATATATGATGGGCAAGAGAGACAGATTCCACGACGAGAGACACTTATGCATGATGATACAGCATATAATGGAATGCTGTTCAATTTGCATACAGTTCACGAACTATTCCAATGGACTGAAAGACAAGCAGAGGAAGACAGTAATGATTCCCCAATGACCCCACATTACCTGTACCCCATGGCAGCACTGAAGACAATTGGACACTTCCAGGCCAAGGGACTCATGTTTCCTTTCATGAACAAGCTAAAGGGGCTTAACAGAAGGCTCAAAGAACAATACCAGGACAATGATAAAGAAAATATAGAAGCAGATCTGCTTACAGGATATGCCCCACTTGTGGAAAGAATTGCATGCCAGGGATACAAGATGCTGTCCCACAGAGTGTGGACACAAGGGCAATACCATGATGTGCAACTTGGCAAGATAACAGCAGCACTCTCTGGAACACATGACACACCAACCACAAATGGAACTGTTGCCAAACGATTTCTTAACAATTGTTTGGATTGGCTTCCATATGAAAGGTACCATGAGAAAGTCACTGGAATCCAGGTTGATACCTCAACACAAATTGAGAACTGAAAAGAATACCTGAGGATAGTTGTAATGGAAGGTAAATCCATGTATAAATGTCAACCGAAACTGATCTGACCAAACTTATTAGAACAATATACAATGAGATTATTAGGCCATTGACAAATATATGGTCTAATGGCCAGGTCCTAGAAGAAGTGAAAAATCATTTGATAATCTTTCATCCAAATGTAATTATTTCTTTATTCAAATCCAAATGTTATCATGACAATTCTAATAACAGATCATACCCCATCTAAAAAAACTAAGGGAGAGACGGAAATAAAAAATACACGGTGCTTATTTTGTGTGCATCAGCAACATCATTAGCCGTTGGTTATTCGAAAAAACCATGTGGCATTTCAGACTCCGCCTGTGTGAAAACCGACCATTGTCCGTTCAGTAGGATGGTAGCACAGCCACGTTGCTTTTTTGGCATCCGCTCAGGCTTCACTGTCTCGACTGCAACTACTCCCCTTCCTACATCAACTACAACTTAATATTGTCCATATTGTCCATGATTGTATTGATTTAGCAATAAGTAATATTTACCCTACTAAATGATGAATATAGTATTCACCTCCTGTCTGTGATTTCAGTACCCACGCTTTTTGATTACATAAGCATACCTACATCGCACTACACTTCCTTAGATTAGACTACTACTGAGTGCTAAGCATTCTACACACTCTATTCTGCAATTAGGACAGTAGGATAGCCACTGCCTGGCAATGAGGGCTCTCCAGACCCTTTGTTCATAATCTTTGACAGCTGCCATGACCATCATTCCATTGCAAGTCCATTTTCCATTTCTCTTCCAATTCAACAAACAAACACACTGACATTCACATGCATTTAATGCATGTAGCAATTATTATTTAGCAAAATATTGACTGAAAGGTTCCTGCTTACATAAGCTTAGCTACATTGCCCTACACTGAAAATTATTAGAACAAGGGATGCCTTTGGACAAAACATGTATGCTTTGAGTGAATAAACATTGTAGCAAAATGATATGATGGTAAATGATATCTGCTCCAGCAAAACACTCACTAAGCAACAAAAAGAAGCAATAATCAATAATTGATTGAGCAGTGTCAACATGCTCCACATGCCACCCAGGAACTGCTGTTCAACACTGTGCTCTGAAACATGTGCCACTCCAAATAAAAAGTGATGACATGGTGGACGATGACTCCCACAACTCCAGCATAATATAGTCAACTCCCTCCTAATGCATACCTGTTGGGAGAACACTGGAGCTATGAGTTATGAGGGAGTATGAATGGCTCACACGATATTCGGCGCACCTCAACGTCCACGATCTCCATCTCGACATGTGAGCTCCCAGCTTCGATACTATGGTCCCTTGGCATGGCTCTCCGCTTTCCCTTGATGTTGCCTATTCTGGCCATGGCCCTTCCCTTTCCCGTTCCCTTTCCCTGGTTGCTGGACATCGTCAATTTCGGCTTCACATCCACCTGCATTGTCTCAATATTATCTGCAGGCATCCTGAGATCCATGCGCGATCGCTTCTGGTGTGGTGGGCTGATTACCGCTTCCCTTGTTGTCTGCTTCCACCGCCTGACCAGTGGTGGATATTTGACATTGTTTGCCACCAGCTCTGCAAGCGCCGTGACATCCCTGGGCACATCAGCAGTTATGTTGTGCATGATCGCCGTGTCTGTGGTAACATATCGGAGCCCTTGGGTAGCACATGGCTCAGCACATGCTACAATTCCCAGCATGGATACCATCAATGTTCCGCTGGGATCCCATGCAGTCCAGCCATTCATTTTGTAGACATAGATGGCATGTTCAGTGGCGTGTTGAGCGATGTGAACATACAGGTTGCCCTCGTGCGGAAATCGCTCAAGTGCAGATGGCGGCCTGTCGTCAATATATACTTCATAGGCCCTAGTTCCGTCAATCTCCCAGTTTTCGTCCAAGTTGGCACTGCAGGTGGCAGGGTTGTGGAACATCACCGTCTTGACATTGCTGTATGTGGACATCCAGAACAGGATGGGTGGATAGTGTTATGGACGACTGGTAGCGTTGTAGGGTCAGGGCAAATGTTCATAGCCTTCCTTCTATCTCTTTATATACCTATGTGGAACTGTGCACAGCATTACATGTAGCATGTTTATTGTTGTTATTATTATGTCATGTCGCTGTCACGTTGCAGCGCAATGGGGTGCTTCATAGTGCATAATGTCTACATTCATAAACATTGATTGGAGTCTTGTGGACCCTTCCCATATGTTCATAAGTGTGGAGCTTGCCATCCCCATACTTGAAGTTTGTACATCCATGTTCGTCCAAGTTCATAAGTGTGGAACCTCGCAAACTGTGCATGTGGTACATGTTTGTGCATGTTTGTGTGTGGTTGTGCATGTTTGTCCTTCTTCGTCCCTGTTCATCCCTGTTGAGCTAACACATTAAGCTTGGACATTCATCAATGTATCACGTGAGCCCTCTGAAGACATCTAATATTTGCTACTTGGGAGTGCCACCTGCATCGGCAATATCCTTACTTGGACGGTTTCATTGTTTAGGGACTACAATAACTAAATGTACAATTGAACCTTCATGACAATCTGGTGCTTATTCTGTGAGGGAAAGATCAGGGTTGGTTGTGCAAGCATTGTAACGAAAACGGTCAGCAAATCTTCCTGTATCTGCTGAACATTGGACAGCACGACGAGCATTAAATTCGGCTGAACAGCATGCCCTGCACATTCATAGCTGTTCAACGAAGGTTAACCATAATGAACTTCCAGAGATGCTACAACTGGTAATAGGCATGCCTGTTCTCGGTGACACAAAATATCCACACTCAACTTGACATCACAAATGGCGCTTGTGCCACCCTCGTGGACATGGTATTAGATTTCACAGAACAAACTCCTTCTGTGGCGCAGAAAGCCGTCAATCTACATCATCTTCCCCCTCTCATTCTCATAAAACTTCATCACTCGCGCACTCCTTGCTTTGGTACCATAAACATGTGCAGATGGTTGTTGGAATCTGTAAGCATCTATCCCCCTGGTCACAGCCCACACATTTGGATTTCCCGGGTAGAGGCCTATATATGACAGAACTCTACATTGTTGTACTCACCAATTCTGATATCTATTGCGTTCATCCCTTGCCAGCAGCATGTCATCCCACTGAGGGTCAAATGTGTTACCATTTGCAAATATAGTGGGAGCATGATCGTTGAGGAATGCAGTCCTAAAACGATTCCATAGCTCCTGTTGATGCCTTGTTGGTTCATGGTGTGGGCACATGTGAATGAGCTAATGGCACGACATTATGCACTATGTACTCACTGGTGTCTGCCCCTGATGTGAACGATCTCTATAGCACCATAGGACCCATACACCTGCATCCATTCCATGGCCCTTTGGTCGGTTGGCATGAGTTCATGCAACCTGTGAACGGATTTCTGAAGCCTTTCCCACACAGCATCCAGGCCTGCACCGAGTCTGGAATTGTGTACAAAGGGCAGGCAATGTGGGATGACGTTGCATGGTCCCATTATCCCATGTCACCTGGACCTCTGGATACTCCTGGCGACACACTAGGCATATGGTATGATGAAGCCGCAGGTGATGCCGACTGTGTGGAGGCAGCATCACTTCCCTAATCCAGTGCGTAACTGCACATTGGACACACACTGTGTGCCCACACCCGGTGGTCACAGGTAGGCACCTGTATATAACACAAGTGTTAGATCAATGTTCCACTCAGATGGGTGCACAGACCCACATCAGATCATAGCATCTGGTTAGATCCACCCATCAGCCAAACAGGTGTGTATAGTGAATGATAACTCACATGTCACATGTATAGCCATCCTGTATCTGTGATTCAATCTTCTCAATTACCCCCACCAGTTTGGACTGTTCGTCAACCATACTACCTACTTTTTGTAAATAGGTCAGGGTTAACCCATGGTTATGCTATGTTTAGAAGGTGTGTATCGCGCATTTCAGGGTATTCTGGATATGCGCGATAGGTATGTACATGGATGAAGTCATATATTAGTGGTTGTATTGAATAGAGTGTATGAAATACAGAGTGTATGTAGTGCGCATTTCAAGACACCATTGAAATGCGCGATAGGTATATTTGGCATGTTGAAGATAATGTACTGCACATGTCAAGGAAGTGTTGAACTGCAGGGTATGGTTGCTGTGGTATCACAATATGTATCGATGATGTGTACAAGGAATATCACCTGTATATTTGGTTTCAACAATATGCAAAGACAGCCTATTGCCTGGCACCCCTGGCCAATGGGGCATTGGCCAAACTATTTTGCATGCAACAAATGCAGGGGTTCCTGTAGTCCGATTCTTATGATTCCTTTTTTCCTAAAAAGGGAATACAGTGTATTGGTCAGATCTGTCCGCTTTTATGACCATATTTGGTAATTGGCTTACAATTAAATCATAGATAAGTCTTGTGTATGAACAATATTTGTAAAAAAGCGGATAAGCGCGGAGCTCCTGAGCCTGCACGTGACCTGAGCCATCTAGATACTATATTTAGCTACATGTCCCTCTCTTACACCATATGGATATCTGTAGTCCTTGCCAAGTTATAGCTATATCTTTGAATTTATTAAATGTAAATTTCGCGGATTAATCTAATAGATAAGATAAGGTTATCATATGCTCCAAACCTTGATTACATATGTATATGACTAGAACTGTGACCATCTGACCATACAACAGTGTTGATCCATCACAATCAAGATTTCTCTGATCTTTTGATTATTTTAAAGATTATGTAATTGCGGCTTAGCGCGGAATCGTGGGAACAAGGTGTAGGGGAGAATGTTTTTCCATTTTATATTTCCCACAACTTTCTCACTGACACCCCCCTGACATTCTCGCTCCTTTCAAGTGTTTCAGGCATACTGTCTTTGTCTACTTCTCTTTGGTATGTGTAATCAGTATGTACACTACACTTTTGTACACTTTTACTAGACTTATTTTCTAGACTCTGGCCTTGAGTTTACCTAGATCGCTGCGCATACAAAGAAAAATCCCACGGTCAATAAATGGAAAATAAACATCAGAACCAAACATATTATGTAAGCGAAGCCAACCAAGATGATTTACCCACACAAGGCTACACTTTTCTATGCAAGTCAGATTAGCATTGCGCTAATGTACAATAGTTAAGGTTGGTCTCGGTTAAGGGTTGGTCTCATCTCGGATAGGATTATCTATGCCTCGGTTGTCTCGTAGTTAGGGGTTCTGTTCCCGCCCACCCGCCCAATACATCTCCATAATAAAATCAACAAAAATCAAGCAACAAAAATCCTAGTAATTCCCGTTTCTAGTAATAAAATTACACAAAAATACACAAAAATACACAAAATCAAGGCAACTATTTTCTGGATTTTCGCCATACCCTACCTACATTTTTACTACACTTTCGCCTTAAGCTAATCCAATCCTATCCTCATACTACAATCTCAGTACACTTTCCTACACTTTCCTACACTTTCCAAGTCCATTTTCACCAGACTTTCGCCTAAGCTAATCCTACACTTTCAGTACATTTTCCAAGACCAATTTTTCTACATTTTCGCCTAAGCTAATCCTACACTTTCCAGGTACAACCAACTATCATTTTTCTACATTTTCACCATACCCTTTCCTACACTTTTCGCTGCCAAGTAGACTGCACTTTTCAATACACTTTCCTACACTTTCACTACACTCATTACCCTTACACTTCTACACTTTCACTGACCATTTCCTACACTTGACTACACTTTCACTACATTTATTTTCTAGACTCTGACCTTGAGTTTACCTACATCGCTACGCATATAAACAAAATTCCCACGGTCAATTAAATCCAAAATAAATAACTGGACCAAACATGGTATCTAAGTGAACCAATCCAAGACAAATTACCACTAGCATTGCGCTAATGTAGGACAGTTAGGCTTGGTCTCCATTAGGTTGGTTTCCTCTCTCGTTTCTCGTCAGGTACGTCATCTCTCGGTTGTCTCGGTTGTCTCATAGTTAGGGTTTCTGTTCCCGCCCACCCACCCAATATATGTATATGTCAATAACACAACAAAGCAAATTAAAACAAAATCATAGTAATTCCCATTTTCCACTAATAAAATAATACAAAATCAATCAAAATTAATGCAACTATTTTCTGGTTTTTCGCCATACCCTATCTACAATTTCACTACATTTTCGCCTAAGCTATCCCAATCCTATCCTCATACTACTTTTTCTCTACACTTTTCTTTACCATCTTCACTACACTTTCACCTATGCTAGTCCTACACTTTCAGGTCATTTTTCAGTACACATTTTTCTACATTTTCGCCTAAGCTATTCCTACACTTTCAGTACACTTTCCTACACTTTTTTTACCTCAACATGACTCATTCGCAACCAACATTTTCGCCATAACTAATAAACAAAATAAAGCAAAATAAAATATAAAATAAATCCCCCTAGCCACCACACACCCCCGCTCACCAACAATAAAATAATCCAAAATCAAACTCAGGCTACACTTTCCCTTTACTCTGCCTACACATTTACTAGGATTTCGCCATAAGCCTACTGTCTGTTTGGTTCAGTGTCCAACCTCAATATAGACCCTGCATACACATGAATTTTTACTACACTTTTTCACTACACTCTGGCCACTCAATCCATTTTTACTACATTTCTTTACTACATTTTCTCTTTAATTCAATAATTCAAATTTAAATCTCTAATCTAAATTATATAATTTGCTATATTTTCCGCCATATTAAATATATAATTTCGCATAACACTAACTAAATTGACAAATCAAATCGCAACAATTTCTTTGTTGTCCTTTTCTGTGAGTGGATGAAATTATACAACAAAAGGAAAAATCATACATCAACCAAATCAAGGTATCACACTATGGTTGCTAGACCAAATTTGATCGTGAGATGATAACCTACAATGTCGCTCACATAAGTCATCAGAACTGACTGCAAA
>JBBPND010000377.1:0-12811 GCA_038090655.1 Gastroboletus turbinatus
TTTGAATCTGCTAACTTATCACATAGGGGATATCAACGAGCAACATCCCCAATTCTTCCCCATTCTCGCATTCTGTGTTGCCATCCTGCTCATTCCAGAATTAGGAATACTCGGGCCTTTTCTAAGCTTGTTTGGCTTCGGACCTGCAGGTCCCGTCAAAGGTGTGTCGAAACCCCGGAATTGCACATTCCTACGCTTAACTTGACGCCGTAGGTTCAGCTGCTGCTCAGCTGCAAAAGCATTTGTTTGGGGGTGCAGTGGGCGCCGGTAGTTGGTTTTCTCTGCTTCAGGCAGCTGGAATGGGTGTAACTCCGAAGTGGGCTGAGCTCGTCGCCAAAGTGCCCGTGATGGTTCAAGGTGCATTAGCAAAGGCAAAGTTGTGACCCTGCAGGGATGATTGGTCGATGATCGATGATCCAAGGCATGAGAGTATAATATGGCACTGCTACATTGTATTTGTCACGAACCCAGACGAAACCCGCCCTTGCTTGACGGTATTTGTATTTGGAATGCCATGCCAAGCTCCTTGAGAAATGATATTATTTACATAATTATTTAGTTAGCCTGTTCATGATTGGCGACCGAGCTCGTGCGCTAGGAGGCTCTCGCTTTATGTAATTCTCCCGCTTCCATCTTGTTCTTGCTCGTCCCGGGACCAAGTACGACTTCGTGCGAGCGCACAAAACCTGAGGTGATATTCCCTTGGGAACAAGGACTCGCTACTAGCTTACTAATAGATCATCGAGCCCCTCTTCACACTGTCCCTTCCTGGCGATGGTACGACGACAAGACGACGCGTTCACAATCTACCCTACTCGGATCATCCCACACAACGTTCCACAAAGTTCCAGCATGTTCACGATGATCTGACGTTCATCATCAATGGGCCGTCACTCGCCTTCCTCATCTGATCGATGTGGAACACACTGGGAAAGAGCCTGTCGCGTTTGGTATCACTCTCCATGGGCAGCGGAGGTTCGCATGACAGGTACAGTTCCAATTTCACGGTCTCTCGACATCTATTCATTCAAGTATGCACCCACTGAGTCGACGCGCTCAAGTACACATTCACTCCACAGATATTTGCTCTGTCGGAAGACCTCACCACAGAGGCACTTGTGTCTGCCGTCGCATGCCACGTTCTCGAGTATACAAAGGACCCAGACGACAGAGTGAGTGACCAATTCTCAAAACTAAAAGTGTTGCCCCTCGTGGGCGATCTGCTCGAGTCCAGATAAGCAGGTGATAAGATGACTCTCCCGACGTCTTTCGCCGTTAATCATATTAACGCATCTTGATACCAGTGTTATCTACGAGACCGCACCGATGTAGCACGTCGCTGGCCAACCTGGTTTGCTAGCAGTGAAGTCCGTTTATCCCTCGACCGTACTCATGTTTTATGGGGTGCCGAGAATGCACCACGGTCCACTTGAGCCTTGATGTCAATCTCCACATCCGACCATACCTCCTCACCTCACCCGCACTGCAAAATGCAAATGTCGTACCAACCAGTAGCGAAAGGAAAGATGCAGGTAATACCTATCAGCGCAGTGTCAACAACTACATGAAAAAGAGTTCCTCAAGGAGGCTAACCATTCTCAGCAATCCGAGATTCGGGTTCAGGCCAGACAACATAAAGTACTTTACATGACAAAATTGCAGAGCTGGTGGCAGAGGATGAATGGCTGAAGGAACTAGATCAGAAGACGAAAGCCTGACCCGGTCCAGGCTGGTGGCAAAAGATGGGACGGGACACGAGACAGAATGCGTGAAGTACGTAAAATATTTTTACATACATTGCAATCTACTACATATGCTAATATCGTAGCGGCGGTCCCCGACTCCCCGTAGATATATTATATGATAGACTTATCATCCAACTGTTTAACAAGCCCTGGTAGGTCTGTTTGACGCGGTGAAACACATTGTTACGAACTTTTGCTGCAATTTGCAGAATTGTGGCAGTCCGGAATTTTTCGGTATACAGGTGGACTTTGAATATGCATCTCTGACTGAAACTCCCCAATTTGGTAGGTGCGGTAGTTCACTGCAACTACTCATTGGCCTCATTGAATTAGGGAGAGAAAAAAAGAATGTATTAACAAACGAACCATGTTCCACGAAATTGTAAGACGACAGGCTGGAGGCTTGAGCAGACGGCGCACTTGTGCCTACAATGTCCCGCGAGTTTCAGATTCAAACTCCGAACGTCTCTATTAAATTTCGGAAGCGAAACAACGATCTGAGATGGGCTGTAAATAATGAACATTTTCAAGCCTGAGATCTGAGACCTCAGGCTGGACCTTCGGAATAGAGAAATGACGAGGACAATATTATAGTATCTGTCAGCACTAGTTTCGCCATTGGCTGCTTCGTATCTTGAATGGTGTTAGTTCGGGCAATGTCCGCAGTGCCCAAGGGCCAAGGCTAGTCTGGTGACCAGACCGCCGACTAGGCCAAGCCTGAGGTCTGAGGCACCAACCCGAGAACGTATTGCGCCAGTACATCTAACCTTAAAATAGATAATAATTTTTTTTCTGATCAGAAGACGTTGTAGTAATTCATCTTGCTGTATTTGCACTCGGACATAGGTACATAGTCACCTTTTTTGGTTGTGTACCCTTCAGTTTTGGTTGCATGGTGATACCACGCAAATGAACGAATGTGTATTGTCTCTGGTGTGTGAGGCTGGCCTGCGTACCGCTGTGGATTTTAAACCTTGCATGTCCACAATCTTCATGCCAGTGACCATGCGCGAAGGTAATAATTTGTTACAATGGGTGCTCAGTGTCGTCTCCACGTGTGCATGCTTTGGAAGAGTTCGAACGAGCGCGGTTGTTTGGCTTCCATTCAGGCACAATGCAATTTGACAGGATCATTGCGTCGGTGACGACCAAAAATGTGGTGCGTACTGCTAGTTTCAAGCCCAGATTAGTGTTTAAACTCAGACTTGCTACACTTTTGTAGTACTCGTGTACGGCAGTAGGGTTTTCAAACTCAGGCTAGTTCCTAATATGGCGGACTCCTAATGGCCTACCGCCGCATCATGATCTTATGTAACCATAGGCCGAGAATGAAATATGAACAATAAAACAGTCACTGGTCCTTCGTCTACATAGCCTTCGGACAATCCCCGACTTGCTTTGACGCTGGTGTGGCAAGCATGGTGGACCATTTCACACAACGATACAAATGGCGCAATCTAAGCAATCCAAGCGGTCCATGTGCTGTGAGATTGACAGCACTGGTCCTGTTACGTAGCAAACGTCCACGAGACTATTGTGCGAGGGGGTGAGCCTCGGAGTCCTTCGTATGGAGGTTAGCTAACTCCCAATCTCGGAGAATGTGCACTTCTGTGAGCTTTGCTGACTGGTAGTGCTAAAATTGTCAGAATACACGAGCTCAACCGAACGCGTGAGTCTAAATTTCCTCACATCAGCCACCAGTAGTGCTTCCCACCACTTGCTGTGCTTTGGAGTTTGTTCCTCGATAAGTACCACAACGGAACATCAGCACCATGCCGCCCATTACATGGGCCTAATTGCCAACAACCGATCATCACGCACTCGTGTCGGACCCCTGGAGTCCGTTGTGCTAGTCCCTTTTTCGTTTGGGCCATTTCGCCCATGCCGGGACTAACTGCTCCCTGCTGGGATCCGCTCTTGGCCAGCTGCAAACAACATACCCCATCGACTTGTGATTTCATTGATAATACTCTGACTCCCAAACCATACAAAATGGCGAGTGACGCTGAACCCTGACCTGGATCGCGCGATAACGATTTTATTAGCTCCCCTCGCCAGAGCCTGTATAGTTCGTATATCCGTTGTAATCGCACCACATCGAGTTCCGCCAACCCAAGATGCCGACATGCAGTATTATACCATCACGAAGGCCATCATAGCTTGTCATTCTTCTCTCGGCCAGAATGCGTCCCCACTGGCCAATTTGAAACGGCTTCCAGGTGCGAGCACAGGGACCGAAAAGGGTCTACCTTCCTATTACAGACTCTGGCCACTATGAGAGAAGTCCCTTTACACGAGTGGCGGGTCTATAAAGGCCACCCTCAGTTAGATGTCATACGAGACACTCCATTTCCTCAGGATCTCCTATCCGGCGCTCCCCCATCCTCCACTCGCCCAATCCCGTGTACATCTATGGACACAATCATGTCGATGATTGCGTCTTCACGCCGCTTTTTTATTCTGTCATGGGCTCACATATACATCTCTAGCATCCTCGATTGCCGCTCGACGTGCAGTACGCCACCCGACAAGTCTGGTTTCCCCTTTGACACCTTGGCCGTGGCAGGTGTCTTCGGTGGAGACGAGGCTGTGTCAGCCATGGCCACCGTTCATGTCTACGAAAACAGGCGGTGGTTAGGGTGGTACAACTCTCCAGGTTCATACCAGATTGCCAAACGATTCCGCCTTCTCTCAAAGTCAAGGTTTTCCGACCGCTTTTTCCCCGGTGTCCACACACTGGCAGATCCTGCCACGCTGTTCGAGTCGGATGTCTCGAAGGGTCCCAAGTTTACAGCTACCCACTCGGGTACCTTCATCGAGGAGACAGGTCACTTGGCCGTCCTCTTCGTGAAGGAGTGCGCTGCTCTGGAAGGAAAGGTTGTTGAGGGGAGAAAATCGCAGGCTGTTGGGGTCACGATTGCCGAGCTCAAGCACGTCCCTCCACCTCAGATGTACCCCGGATGCATCAACGCATACTCCCCTGCCTCTGCCAGCATCCCTATTATCGTCAGCGCCGTCACCTGTGTCGCCTGTGGAGTTTTTGATGATTGGCACTCGTTCTCGTCGATCCTCTTGGGTATTCTCGCGAATGGTGTCTCCTGTCTCGTCATCGGCTCAGCAAGGTTTGTGTTTACCCATCCTGATACCCCCAAGGATTGCCCTCCTGGTGATGGTATCCTTTGTTCAGACACGGAGATCGTCTTGCTCAAGGGCGCGGAGGGTGCCGTGAACTCTATTTCCCGCGGCAGGTTCTCCCTCGGTTTCTCCAGCGAGCACCGATACCGAAGCATCGGATGGTGTTCCGTCCTTCTTAATATCCAATTCATCGCCCAGCTACTCCTTGTCCCCCAATGTTCCCCATTTGGCCGAATCATGTTTGCCAGTTCACTCGCAGTGTCCTGGATTTACAACTCGTGGCTTCCCTCCTTGGACAAAAAGAAGATCCAACGGGACATCCTGTTCAACACTGTACTCGAGAAACCGGTCTTGACCAAGTATAGCTTTGGCACGCGGACAACCGCGGTGGTCTTCATCCTCCTCGTTCTTCAGCCCCAAGAACCGACCGAAATCCTTGACGAACTTCTTCCCAACGAAACCAAAGTTTGGAGGAAATGGAAGGAGACGGTCGTGGAGCGACTCTCCAACTTGAACAGGAAGACGGTCGTGGAGGCTGAGCAACTCCGCAACGACCAGAAGCTCGTGTTTGTTGACACAGACTGGGTGTTAGACGGGTTCACTCAACGAGATACGTCCTTGCTCGAGACGCTCTACGGCGATGCTCAAGCAGCTTACGGTGCTTACATCGAATACTATACCGCTCCAAGTCCCAAGTGATGCCTTTTCCGAAGAACACCGTGACGATGCTGTGTTCCGAGTTTGCATTTACATACTAGCTATGTCACTTTTCCCCGACTGCTTTCCATACTACTTTCTACTTGGCCGTGGTGCTTGATTTCCGCTTGGCGTGCTTCTTGATTGCTCCTTTATTTCTCACGTAATAGTTTTACTGCGCGATACTTAGACTCGGTGCTGATTTATGACTTCACATATATCATGTACCCCATCCACGTTTCTCATCGCTAGTCTTCTTTGAAGTGCAAAATGTTGGAGCGCTATACTCATGACATTTTTTCGGCGGGCCGAGGATGCTATGCCATAGAGGTCATGGGTATTTTTTTGCGACCTCCACAACATTCGATTTATTCTGAGCGAATGGCTGCTCAGATCGTCAAGGCGTCTTAATCAAACTTGCTTGTCTCGTCATCCCGGAGGTGCATCCACGAAAAGGTCGGCAACTTATAAGGTGACCTGCCGATCAAACCAGCGAGCTGCCAATCTCGGCGACTGGATCAACGGGGATCGATCGGGCATTCATGGCGTGATCCACGCATCGGAAGCGTCGAACGCCACACTAGATTTCACTTGCTCGCTTTCGGTGTTCACTCACCGTCGGGCTCTTGTAGGTTATGTGTCTCTTTGGAGTCCTAACGTCCTCGCGACACCCTTGTAATGCATTCCCTCACATTCTCAAAGACACTTCGCGAGTGCGACAAATTGACGAATCGATCTGACTTGCCACCTCGATCAGGCGGACCTTGAGAGTAAGAGGTAAGTAGACAATGATCTACAGCACATGAAGGTGTGGAACAGCTGAGCTAGCGCAAAATCGCACTCATCGTACATCACCTGGTGTGCGTGATTGACCAGGACGATACAATACCGTAGCATTCGACAAATAAGGGCGGGACGTATCGTAATTTAAACCTCCCTCAAGGGTCCATGGAACCGCAGTCAAGACTAATGTACTTCGATCGCACGGACATTGTCTATCAACTCAGTCAACGATACCTGCTCACGAATCTGCACCAGGATCAAACAGTCCGTGGCGACTCGCCTATACTCTACACGCGATAGTGGCTTGAACAAAAGCGCCCCAAATGGTTGCCTCAGACGAGCGATGAACCGGAGTGCTTGTGTGGTCTTGTCGAGTGCAGCCGCACCATCCGAGTACTCTTGGTCGAGCAAAGGGCGGATCCATGGATGGACAAGACAGAAATCATTCATCCCAGTCAAGTTGTCTGCTGTCTTGATCTCTACGTCCCCGAACGTGGACGTCACGGCACGATAGACATGGAAGTTTGACACAGGATCTGGATCTGAGATGTGGACGAGTTCAGTGAGACAAAAAACGATGCCAGGAAGCCGCAGTCGATTGGCAGAAATGGCAGGCAAGGGAAGTTGATTGATGTGTTTATGGAGCATCTTGGCCAGGGAGAGGTCGGGTAGAGATGAATGCAACGCCGTGATTATGCTGTCCATCTCAACCCTCTGGATGGGTTGAGGGACATGTAGGGGTACGAGTTCGCTGTAGACAGTGAGGTCGACAGGTAGGCAGCTATTATAGTTGCCCGCGCGACCAGTCCAAGCGAGAATCGTGACGTCACCCGAACCTGTCAGAACGTGCTCCAGGAGTCGACCAACCGCGCGATTGCCCTCACCATATATGACCGGGATGGTGACATTGAAGATCCCAAGAAGCGAGTACGCAATGTCTTCAACGAGCGTCGTTTGGCGCATAGAAGCCAAAGAAAGCTTCTCGCGCACCCTGTTGAGGCCAGGGTCGAGTACACCCAACTCCTGTGCAGAAACGCCTGTCACCTGTTGCATCTCCGAAATGATGGCAAGCGATGTTTTATGGTTGAACAGAGTCAGGCCAAGGTATGGTTTCCAGTCCTCGGTATAGAACTGGATGGTCTCGGCTGCGATATATTCTTGGTACGTCCATGCACGGGTATTCCAGATACTTCTCCGGAGGTCACCAGTCTGCTGGAATTGCGACCGGACACGGCGGAGGTAGACGATCGTAAGGGACGACCCACGATACCACTTGAACATGGCAACCAACGACTCTTGTAGCACCACATTATCCTTCCTATCAATACAGCATGTGTCGGACCACGCCCACTGGAATCCGAGCGAAAAAACAAGTGTACAAAACTTCTGGAGTTTGATGTTCGAGGGGGATGACTCTAGCTTGTATATCGACATGTGCTCGACCTTCTGAAGAAGAGGTTCACCATACTCCCACCTGTGGGAAAACATCACGTATCGGTAGAAATTCTTCACTTCTCTCCGAATACGTGCATGATCGAGCTGAATAGTCATGGAAGACCGCAGCTCGTCGTAGATCGGGAGGTTCTCGAAAGCCGCTGCTTGCTGTGCTTTGTCATGGAGACAACCAGTAGGTATGTCGATGAGTACACGTGGCATGCGGCGGATAGTTTGCTCGATCACCCTTCGAATTGTCGGTGTGGCATCGACATACTGATCACGAAGTTCTGTGATCGCGATGACATTAACACTTATTCTGCGCGATACGGACGAAGTGGCCCACCGCGAATGTGTGGATCAGGGGATTGTTCGAGCTTTGAGAGCATCATCTCGAATGCCCCGAAAGCTTCGCTGTGACGCCCCACACCCTGTAATGCTGCATGCCTCCTCTCGTAACCTCGATGAGATGATGGGTCGAGTCTGATGGCCTGCGCGTTCTGTTATTGATACTGTCTGGAACACTCAGGCACGAAGCATACCTCGTCTGCATCACTCAGCGCCTCCTCCCATGAGTTCATCAATGCTCGTGCTTTGCTCCGCTTGACGAGGATCCCCGTGCGATCGACCAGGTCGAGTGACAGAATGGTCGAGAAGTGTTCCGTAGCCTTATTATAATCTTGAGAGTCCATTGCGACGTCGCCGAGTTCCTCTAGCCTCTGTGTGCATCTGTGTTGAAAAGCTGTGTGGAAATCAAAAGGGCATTCAAGGTATTACTGACGCAACCACTCACCGAATTCCCACTCCGCTCGCTCATGGTGGATACTCGTCTCCATTCCTAGTTCGCTATGCATTTGTCGGAAACACTCAATTGCCTCTGAGATGCGACTGTCCCCTTCGAGAACGTCGCAAATCGCCCGATAAATGTCAAACCTCGGAAGCTTGAACTGAACCGAAAAGAGACTCGATATCCAGACTCAAAACTATCACAAAAAGCATACCTCGGCGGCAGCGCTCAATGCTTCATTGGCTATGCCACGAATCAACATCGTACTTACCCACTTGACCAGTAGAGTGTTCGGAGTTGAGCGACTGAGCGACAACGCAATAGAGTAGGCTTTAAGTGCTTCGTCGGGTTTCCCGGCGAGCGATGCATCCCCTCCAATTGTTTCTACCGCCGATATGCATCGGTTCGTAAACTCTGATACAGGAATTGAATACTCCTTCCAAATGCGCAACACAGGCGCTCACCGGCAAGCCAGTCCATTATCAACTTGTTAGCTCTGACCTCCTCGGTCACGGTATTCGTAATCTCGAGAAGAGAGACCGCAGCATCAATTTTCTTGCCATCGGCATACAAGATTTCGCAGTGATGTTTCTGCTCGTGCGCACGAAGGATCTGCACGAGACTATCGGCTTTGTGTTGTGACTCGTCGCGCTCGTTTCTGATGTTTTGAATTGTTTGTTCGAACTCCCCGGTTTTGATGTCTAATGGACGTGGATATCAATGAGACACGAGTTGGGGAAGCGATGGACACACCTAAGAATTTGTCCCGTGCACGAAGATCGGTACGAAGGGATTCGATTGTCTCCTCAAGACCAACCCTTTCAATCTTCATGCGGGAGATTTCCCGTTCACGAAATATCTGTTGTAGGCAACAAGCGGTTTGTGAAGCCATCCCGCGCGGCAGGCTTTTGGGACTCACAACGTCAGAGTAGGGTGAAGGAAAATGTTCACCAAGATCGCAAAGAGTAATTATCTTGTTTCCACTGATCGCAATGTCGTAGTTTGCGGAGATGGCCATAGACGTGACAAGATCTGTATGCTCGATGACAGACCCGATTTGCGTGTGCGTTCTAGTGTCCCAGAACGAGACCGATGAGTTTGCAGAAGCTGCGATGAAGGTGCTGTTGCTCGCTAGGACGATGCACGTGGGATCGATGCTGTCATGAATGGGCCATTGAGAGAGCACCGTCCGAGTGGACACGTCGAGACAGTTGATGTTGCCGTCATGAGATAAGGCGAAGAGCTGCTCGCCGTCGCTGGTCCAGGCGAGGGATTGATTCAACAACGAACGAACTTGAATTGGGACGTCGACGAGGAGGTCGCCGTTCTGACCGTCATAGACCCGAATGCACTGGCGCCCCAACGTAGCAGTGGCGATAAGGCATCCATCGGGTGAGAACCTGGTCGCAACCAACGGGTTGTCGTGGTACAAGGGACCGAGAAGTCGGTCGCCAGTCGAGAGCGACCAGATGCAGGCAGTCCTGTCAGCCGACCCGGTCGCGATTCTTGTCCCATCTGGAGAGACATCCACCGCACGCACATGATCCGCATGTCCTTTGAACTCGCTCACTTTTTTGTCGCTCTCCGCATTCCACACAGCCACCCAACCATCATCCATCCCACTGACAACCCACTTTCCATCTCGCGACACTGCGATATTGCGGACGATACGCTCCGCATTCATTGGCGTCCCCACCTCCTTGGCGTCTTCTACTCGCCAGCGTCGAATCCTCCCTGCGCTGCCGCTCACGATGTGTTTCCCATCAGCGAGGAATGCAATTGACCATATGGCCTCTCGACCATTGATTTTGACCGCTTTCGCTTCTTTTTAGTAAACGTTCAAACTGGAGGAGGAACCGTTTTCACTCGACTCTTGGGTCCCCGTCAGTCTCGCACTTTCAGTTGTCGTGATTCGGTCATCTATTTCGATCGTGTCGCTGGAGGAAGGTCGGTTTTCCCTCCGAGTCGACCCTCGTGCTCTCGCCTGTGCCCTTTCAATTATTCAGCCATGTATTAACGCGATGGAAAGCAAGATACGTGGTCGTTTACCTGCGATGTGCCATGTCGCCTGGGATCCACGTGGATCCTTATCAAAACGCATCGGATCACATGTACGATCATCTCCTGCCCTAGGGGCTTCCTTTTATTAGGGTGGCAAAACTCGGCTTCAATTTACTCATTTAGACGCCGAGCGCCTTCCAGTGGAGTCATATAGCCTGACAGTAAATTCAATCGACATCGGGGTGTAGCCGCCGACGAGTTCAGGGGGGAAATCCCTTCGTCCCTTTCGCCGTGCAGGGTCCACTTCCAGAAGGGTCGAGCAAACATGCTGCATGCAAAGTGCCGCCGAAGCAGACAAGTCTGAGGGCCTACGTGCGAGGACGCAATTGGCACCATCTATGGCCGGCGCTCGACCTACAACTTTTGAATTGCTTCTCAATCTCAAGAGTAGCAGCGAGCTCTGGAGTGTGTTGGAAGGCGAACAGGGAATTCAACTATACAACAGTGAGTGACTATAAACTCGAACGGCGGAAGAATACACGTTTACCTTCAATCGCAGACATGGTTGTTGAATGCGGAAGGACTCCACAGTGCATCGCATTATGGGATCGGCCGCATGTCTGCACAAATAAGCCCAGCATTGCAGCCAATTGCAGGACGTTTTTACAGGCTGCTACCCACCGCTGTTGTCGAGGGTGAGGTCAGAGGGGCGATGCATGCGCGGGCTTCAAACGCCGACTGAACTTTATTGTACATCGCTTATTCTTGCAAGCATTGACAGTGTTCAGGAGTCGGGACGGCCTTGTTATAGATACCTAACGACCTCGAGGTATGTGCGTCACCCATTCAAGGTACATCTCTCACAACCTTGCGCGCATACAGGCACTCTTCGAAAGAACTTTGACTGCTGACCTTCCGTTTGGTACAGAAACACCTTAGTCTATTAGACCACTAAGACTAGGCTTCAACTACTACTAGCAAGCTGTTGGCGGCAGCTACAGGCATCGCGTGGACCCGCAACTTCCATCAATTCACATAAATCAAGCGCAGCACTGTATGTACATTTCCGCGCCGGGAAGAAATATGGGAGCATATGTGCGCCATGTTCATGGCTGATATAGCGGCGCCATTCATAGTTTTTCGGCTTTCCACCGGCGCGCCCGTGCCAGCTCTTCGACACCGACTCGTCTCATCGCTGGCCGATTTCCGGGACAGCATGTTCAAATGGCGTGCGCCGTGGCCTGTCCATCGTACCCCGCGGTGCAGATATCAGGGCTGCCATCGAACGCGAGTGCAAGCTTGAGGGTCCAGAACCTTTTGTGGGCGAGACCGACTCGGGGTACCAGTACCAGTGACCAAGTTCTACTAGAGTTTTATGCTACTTTATATACAACCAACGCCAATGTATCTCTTGGATCATATTGATACCCGACTTTTCTTCCATGTCTCGTGATCTTCCCAACCCGAAATTGGAAGGTAAGTAAAAATATTCATGTATGCATTCTTATGAGACGTGCGGCGCCCATGCGGACTCTATCTGGTACTACACCGGCGAGTAGCAGTACAGACACAGGCGCAGAGGTAAACCATGTTGCAGTGGTAAGGTCTTTATACTTGAACTGCGAATTTTTAACTTCTGCCTTTGATTCGCCAGATACAATTAATCGAGGGTATGTAGTCCGGAGGAGCGGCACGCCAATCCGGGTTGAGCTTCAAAATCGATTTGTTAGCTTCGAACCCCGACTGAACTTTACTTTATTCTCCTCTACCACATCATCGATTCTTGCAAATTGGACGGGATACTTGTTGGCCTCGCTATACCCAACGACCTCAAGGTACGTGCCATCACGTATACAGGCTACATCTCTCCTGACCTTGCGCGCATACAGGACTCTTTATTCTCTCATCCCTCTTCATAGATCTGTGATACCCAATCATGGCGTCTAAACAATGTTGGCGAACCCTTGAGCGCAAGCACACAATGCATGCAAAGGGTAGCATCTCCGATGAGACCATCTGAATGCCTCCTCGAGCGATGCGCTCGTGGACATTGCCTTCAAAGAAGTCGAAACGGAGATCGACTGCTGATCTTCCACATCGCCGCAAAAAGACCGGCACCGTAGGACGCTCCATGATATGGAGCACCCTTCCCGAAACGTTCTGTGCTCGACTCATCTACTTGAATATATCTAGGACTGCGTAGGACTCTGTACCTCAAGTCACAGAGCCT
>JBBPND010000378.1:0-12806 GCA_038090655.1 Gastroboletus turbinatus
GGTGTGGGAAGTGAGCACAGGCGACCATTTTCGTAGGCAATGCTGGGTGTGGGTGAGTACATGCTCGCGTCAACAATGACTTGGATACATTGGGGATGGGATGGCGTTGTCGTGGAGGGCGACTCGGAGTTGGTGGTTTGAGTGACGCTGATGCGGCTGTGGGGACTTGGCGAAATTTTTCAGTGCACCAAAGGTGCTTACTCAATCAAATGTGCTATGTTTGTTCTCTCATGCTCGCTTGCAGCGCGCTTTCTTGGCAGCGTGCCGCCGACATCGGTTACACTTCAGCTTACTTGAAATCGTACTTAGATTGACTTGTGGCTCGGCAAACGGCAATCACTCGGATAAGTAGACAATAAGATGTAAGTGTGAAGTAAGTAATGTGTTAATTTGCTGATGTAGGCTATTCTGGCCTGCCAAGTTGGCAAAACAGTGAATGAATGTAACAATCCACCCTTAGACATAATCATTAACCCTTAGATTACAAATTGACCCTTCAATACATCATCGAATCTAGCAATATTGACCCCTGACTACACTCAAAATATTGTTCAAATAGCCCAAAAATTTGGCCAACCCAAAAATACGTGGGAAAATTATCAAAACATGCTAGATCAATGTATTTTCACCTGCTGAGTCCACATCTGGCATCAGTTTGTCATCAAAAAATTATTTGATGCCTGTAGCAAATTTGTGGAGTTTGTTTGTCCACAACTGTAGCACTGTTCAGGTGAACATCACGTCACGTGACACATTTATATACGAAATTTTTACCAAGTCCTAAAGGCCTAAAGCCTGGGATAAAAACACGTCGACGTAACTCCTTGCCAGTGATAGCGTTCCACAGAGCTCAATGTCATTGCGCAAACGTTGCATTTTCGACACCAGAGCAACAACAATGACAAATACTATTCTCCTTATTTAGTAAAAAGTTCCCGCACTCCCATTTGCAGGGACTGCGTCCGATAAAACCCTCCTCCAATAGGAGTCGGGGATGTTGTGTAGATGAGTCTTGGATCGTTAAGACCTGGACCACTGAATCGGTCCCAACCGAGTTCTGGATGAGCAAGAATTACTCACACCCTATCTCCATTCCAAACGTGTACCTCAACCCCTACCGTTGCAAACGAATGGCAAGTTGCACGAAATGTTTATCATACTTGCCATGCTCGAAGTACATGAAAATATTGCCTTAACAGAATGGTAACTGACAGTGCTACAATAGAACATATTACGGGACATCCTGTCGAACCTACCCGGCGATCGGACTCGGAAACCGATTCAAACAACTCTGTCTGTTCACTTACTTTTTAGCCAGGTAACATACACAAAGCCAAACTCACAAGCACAAGCCTTATCGTCACCAGGACATGTGCACCTCTCATTTCGATCTTGGGAAAAAATAACTCACTCATCCAGTGCACGCACGATCTAAGGCCGTGAACATGCATTATCTCCTTGGCTGGGTCAATCCAAAATTGCGGTGTCATGGGACAGATCCTGTTGCATTTTCAGGATTTTAGTATCAAGAACGTTCTTTTGTCACTTTCTCGAACGAGTTCATGCCATTCTTATCCAAGAAGATTTCACTCATTCCTCAGGATCCTCTGGAGTTGGTGCCTTTCTGGTGGTACCTCCCGAGTATTTGCATGATTCCTATCAAATTGCAGACACTGGCACCAAGCACCCACATTAGGATCGAGAGCTATGTCTCCCCGGCCTTCATCGCGCCCATGCTGTTTGATGCTCTCGTTTTCTGATCACACACAAAATACTCACGTTCCACAGCACTGTGGAGCCACAGAATCGGAAGACAGTTTGCTTTGATGAAACTCTTCCTTGTCTTGGCTAGGCAGCTGAAGCTCCTCGAATAGGATCACGACTGGCCCGAACATTAAGCGCTCTGTTTTGCAATTACCAACCACGGATTGCGGTGAATACTGCTCTTGGTCCCCATCCTAGACCAAGACCTAACAACCCTTGTCCGTCTCCACAAGCTCTTACGGTTCAGCCATGTCACTGCCTCTCACAAGTTTGTGTGAGAGTCTATGTCCAAAATCTAACGATGAGTTACTTAGCCATCCCAACCCACGGCTGCTGCCCATATCTTCGTCTCTAGGGTCTCGGTGTAGATCAATCCTACAGTGCGCCTCTTCCGTTACCCTCGAATTTGCCACCTGTCCGCGCCTTCACTGCTGGGTGAGTCGGTGACTGCGCAAGTGAGGAAGGTAACTTTCGGGGTTAGACGCGTTCTCTCGATGATTGGACGGTTCTGCGGACGAGCGTAGATTGGGTACAACGATCATTTGGGGGACCTCGGAGGTAGAGCGTGGCGGCTACGCCCACTGCAGCATGTGGGGTGTGGGTACCGAGAAAACCTTGGCGGAGCAGCGGACCGTGGCATGGATGGACTATCTGGAAACTGGACGGAAATCGTCCGAAGATGGACACGAGGATAACGGTGCTTTATGGTCAGGACGACATCTACGATGCGAGCCCGTTATCGATACATTGGTGACCCTCTCGCATCCAAACGGTTCTCCGCCTCGAAGTGCATCTCCCTCATATAACCGGATGCCCATGTCTGGAACCTGTGAACGACTGCAAGAAACGTGATGACACAAACACAAAGTGGTAGTCATCAAAGACGGTCGCGTAGCGACGGCCCGTCCAAGAACCGAGAACAAACTTAAAAGTCACCACACGCGTGTGAAGGCGGAATGTCATCGGCCACCGATTTGTACCTGACATACAAGAACATGCACAGCTTGTAAGTTGTTCAGGTTATAGATACAGATACTTTCTCTTCTTATCTCTTTTGCAATTTTCCTCCCTGCCACGACCCATATAATATCACCCAATGGCGATCTTCTACGACGAGATTCCAGACAAACATCTTGAATGGATCGCGAGGCAAAAGATGTTTTGGGTCGCCACTGCCGCGCTCAATGGGCACGTCAACCTCTCGCCCAAGGGATGCATCGAGAGTTTTCACATCCTGAACAAGAACCGCGTTTGGTATGAGGACATGACTGGCAGTGGCGAGTCCCTCCGCCCACTCTACCCTTGTCTGTGACTAACACCGACTTGCTAGGTATCGAAACCATTGCTCACATGCGTGAACCCGGAAATGGTAGGATCACCATCATGTTCCATGCCTTTGAGGGTGCGCCACGAATCTTCAGAATGTGGGGAACGGGTACGTACACGTCTCACCGCGCGCACCCATCGTTCTTCAGAGTACTCATGTCGGATCCACCTCGAACGACGCGATGCAGGCACTGTGCACGAGTTTGGCACGCCAGAGTACGATGCGCTCATACCTCCCGCGAACCGCAAGGCAGGCTCGCGTGCGGCGATCGTCATCGACGTGCACAAGATCGCTACGGTGAGCACCACGTCACCGTCCCTACACGCACGTCTCTAACCCTCGTTCCAAACCCGCCCAGTCCTGCGGCTTTGGCATCCCTCAATATAAATTCATCGGGCAGCGCTCACAACTCGAACGGTTCTGTGATAACCTGGAGCGGACGGAGGCACAGGTATCTCCCACAGAAAAGGCACAAAACGGTATCAAGGCGTGGTGGACCGCCGAAAACACCCTTAGTTTTGATGGTCTCCCAGCTTTGGAGCAAGCGCACGACACGTCCCTCGCTATCAAGAATTCTTACGACCGTGACGCGCCACGTCCGCAGGCCCAGACTGACCCGGTTGCAACTCCTGCGCCGTCACCAGTCAAACATGTCGACGGCAGGCTCCTCGTGGCTTTCTCGTTGGGTATCGCGACTACGTTGGCAGCTGTAAGACTCGCTAGTTTGCGTGTACACTGAGGGCTTGATTTTTCTCTTTGTCGAGCGGCGCGTTTACTGTACATGCTATCGGACAGGAATTCGCGTGGAACGTTGTCTGTCCACGAGTCTCCATCATGAAACACACTACTAACCTTCAACTTGTATTTGAACCGACACAATTACATGGTAGTCCCGGAAGGTGAAAATTTATTCCCGCCACGGTAGCTCCTACCGAACCGCCTGCGAATACAAACCTGTCTGTTGAAACGTTGACGTCTCAACAGACCAGGTAGAGGATATACGTTGATCAACCGAGGGTGTTTCATTGGCACAGGTCCCGTGTCACCATTGTCCATCGCCGGCGTTGCCAACGGCAGGAAACGCTGAAAGGCGACTAGTAATCAGACGAACAGATTTATAACACTATAGGCAACGCTGACGGGTCGCGTACCCGTGTCTAGTACAGGGAAAGTCCTACGTCTCCAACGATACGTTCTCGCAAGGTCAGGTTGCGGTGAAATCCAGGGTCCAAATACTTTTGCAAATAACCGTCTGGAGACTATCCGGGGCGCGAGATTGGATTAGACAGACTGCATCTGCGGAGGAAATTATTGATAAGGGCCGTTCCTGCGCTGACAGCCTGAAACCGCGTTGCAAGTACCCTGGCGCGATGTTGATATGGAAACTAACATTCCTCGACGAGTCGAGGCATTTCGTCTGGGCAAAAGGTAAGGCTTCTGCCAGGCCGGCGACTTCACATACGAGGGCAGAAAGTACGTTATTAAGCATTCGTGTAACATACACGCTCCCGGTGCCAAATCAAAGAGTCAAGAGACTGGCTGTGACTATGCTTCCTAGTCGCAGACGAGTCTTGACTCCTGGATTGGCGAGTTATTACACTGCCGGTGAGAAAAGTATGCAAGTGCGAGAAGCGGTAGGGGTCGAAACAATTTAAAAGTGAAAAGGGAGATTAAGAATTGCTTGCTGGCGGGAAATGGCATTGGCGAGGCCGTCATACCATGGCATTCACGCCAGGAAGCAATGCGTGGTGAAGGTCAACGGCGTGATGATGGTCAGAATCAGAATCGTCAGATGGTGAGGCCAAAATTTTAGTGATTTTAAACTCAGGCTAGGGCCGGCCTCCAAGTCGTCCAGCCCGTACTCAGCCCCCCTCCCGCCGTTCGCCGGTCCTGCCAAACGGCCATGGCCCGAGTCGGTCGCGAGCACGATCATCCCTGGTCCGACGCTCTTCCCATCAGCGACCAGCTCGTCGTTGTACTCCAGATTGCATGGCACATTCAGAACAACCGCAAACGGGAAAACATAACCCCTTTGCAACGTCCACGCGCGCCTTGCTGAGACTTTTGCAGAGATCTCTTGTCCGCCCTCGGAAAAAAAAAGTACGACCAGTACCTCGATTCCCGGCACGGGTTTCTATGCCAGCTCCTCGACATCGTTCGACGTGAGCTTTCACCATCATTCAATACCTCCTCTCCTTCTTACATGGATCTCATAGATCATCAGGCAACGATCACCACCCCCAAAGAAACTGAGCAAGCGGTCGCAGTCATCCCGACCTCACACTTACGAGGATGTTAGCGAGTTCAATTTGAGCATCAAACACGAGGACTATTTCGACTCAAACAATTCGCAAAGAGGATCTGCACTCCCTGCCACATCCATCCGCGATTTTCATTTAGACAGCCCAGAAGCGACGAAGCATAGATCTTGCCGATGTCGATATTGTCGTTGAACCTGTCCATCTCAAGGAAGATGTTGGTGATATAACAAGGATGACACTGCTTCACAAGTACTCCCGTCCCCGGTGCCGGACTCAACCTCCATAAACACCCACGGATACCCCTCAATCTGGTCTGTTCCAGATCTTCTCGTGCCTATGCCACCTCCCGAATCACCCGGCGATCATATCGCCGTCATCGCGCCTGAAATGGTGAACGGGAAAGAAAGAAGAGACAAGGACGAGAGCTGGGTAGATCAGCAGACGTATCAGTGTCTCCGTAGGTCTTGCCAGGCGACCCCAGAGCGACCGCAAGGACAAGAAGGAACCTCATCTGTGACACCATTGAAGCCCACGGACGAAGAGAGCGCTTTACCTCACGTCGGCTTGGCTCCTGTCACGCCAGACACGATCAATGGGGCTGCTTCACCGTATCCTCGTCACGAGAGAGTCGACGTCGCTCGGACCCGTCAAGGAGAGACTCCAGGCTCAGCTCACAAACGCGAAGCGATCAGTTATGCTGACCCAACGTTCTGATAACTCCCCATCGAGCTCATCGGCTCCCCGTTTCTCCATTGATCTCACACCCTTCGGGTCTGGTGGGGATGCACTCAAAGATCCCAAAGCCTCCACGGCCGCCTAATTCAGTGCAAAAGAGGCGATATATCTACGGGACACCCTCGCTGATATCAACCCTCCTGATGTCCAAAGCTTGTCCCGATCTTCAAGCAATTCAAGGAACTGTTGTCGATTTCGTTGAGGGATATCGTAGTCTCAGTTGGGTTTCCGGGAGAGCACAAAAAGATGCGTTTGATGGAAGGATCCTTAGACAATACTTTCCTTATCTGTTGAGTTCGCCATGATTCCACTCAACTTGAGATGGCACTGAATAACATTGACCTTAGCACAAGCAGGATATGTTGGAGGTGTGATCAAGTCGATGATCTCATCCGAGCCGACCCCGAGGAAGAGTCTCGTGCTTCTCACTCGGAAGCCCTTGTCGTGATGCGCGATTTTGTTTCGTCACAGTGGTAGTACTTCATTACGTTACCCCTCATACATTATGGAGGCCCACCATCAAATAATTTACTTGTTATAACCTCCCTTGTTTTCTTCTCTCGTACAGCTCGCCTTCTTGAGTTTGAATATCGGCATGCCTCGACCCTCAGGCGACAGAGAGGCCATGCTGTAACGGCATGTACATATCAATGATACTCTAGGCGAGTGGCGAGAACAAGGCTCATCTTCATCTAGTACATATACCATGTCCAAGCTCCCGTTCGCGCCCATCTTCTCCGCTGCTCACGTCTCCAAATGGGATGCCCTTCCCGAAATCCGCGTCACACAGTCCAGATTTGGACCAGAAAACCCAAAGTGGCCATCTGTCGGCGATGACCAGTTCGACGACGCTGACCGTGATGCATATCCGCCATCGGCGTCGTCAAAGCCCGACTGGAGCGTGTTTTCGACGCGCGAGTGGGAGGTCACCAGGGTGCGAGTGGCCGCTCCTGTCGCTGCCGTCGCCACGCACCCGGCAAGGCGCCACGCCGGTCCCAACTCGATCAAATCATGTGGTACATATATTTTTGTACTTGCGGAATCACCCGACCCACAGTTTCCTGTCTTTTCCGACGCGCTACGCTCAGAGCTGACTTGCTGACTTCTCTTTGCATCGTTTCTTTGTGGATTAGAAAATATGGCCGTAAAAACCTATACCTGGATCACCCTCTGGTTCCTCTTGACCGCGCCTGTCATTCTTTGGGATGCGTCGTACTGTTTTATGAGGTATGTCTCGTGTGCTGTGTCGTCCGTGTGGTATCCTGCTAACTTGCGGAACGTGTAGACCACGCTCGATGGTCGGAGGAGATCTTCATTGGATTTGGGAGCCATATGGACTATACCAGAATATCGACTACGTGAGTCCGCCTTCGCAGCATTAGACCTGGTTCGTTTGCTCCAACATTACGGGACAGGTATATGGTATAAAAGCCCTCGAGGAAAACAATGGGTTCACCAACGCACAATGTAAGCCTTTTCATAGTCCATCATGTCTATTTCAACTCTGTCGTCTTCCTTCTCACAGCCCTTCTCAACCTGGTGGAGACGGCGATGAACCTGGCGTATGTTTACCTCGCACACGTGTCCAGCTGGTCTGGCGCGCCGCTGGTCGGGTTCGCCGCGGTGACTATGACGCTTTCCAAGACGGTGCTTTACTGGGCACAGGAGTATTATTGCGGTGGGTGCGCAATCGGGCATAATACGTGGGGCAATTTATTGCTCTACTGGGCATTCCCGAACGGGTGCGTGTCTGGCTCTGATTTGGGCTCGTATGTGCCGAGTATGCTGATGACTCTCGTCCTGTTTTTCCACCTTGGGATAGGCTTTGGCTCGTGTTCCCGAGCATGATCGTATGGCGCCTTGGTAGTGACGTCATCGGTTCTCTCTCTATTGCCTCGCAGAGCGCGCGCAGGGCTGCGTCTGGAAAGACGCAGTGAGTGCCTGATGTTGTGTGAATGACTTGGATGGGCGACGACGATGGGGGCGTCGTCAGGACACTGGAGTGGGGAGAATCAGGATGGAAACGAAGTGTTATGTTATCGCGTATGTTCGACCGTCTTGGTTGCTATATATTTCTGTTTTCTAAAATATGTGATTCGAATTGTACTTGTGTTCAAAGTACCGTGAAATTGAATCGAGGGAATCGAGGACGAGAGAATTTGGCGTGCGGCCGTCGGACTCTGAATAATAGGCCTCAACCGGGTGGCGATGCACCCATTACTAACACTGATCTCGATCATATGCTTCACTCGGATCACTGCTAGGCAACCAGTCAACATCGAAGAAACCGTTCCTCGTTGCCAAGGGCAATCTTGCCTTGGGACTTGATTGCTGGGCTGCAGGACTCGACGAGTTAGTACATACAACCTGCATCAGACCCACTCGCACCATACTCGAACACAAAACACGTGCATTCCAGGACGCTCCTGACCAGGGAGTACTCATACTGCAGCGGAATGTCCTCCACAAATCGGTAGTCGATTGTAGCACCATCCGAACTCGAACCACGTTGCACTTGCATCCATGTCTCACAGGCTTCGCGTTTTTGCGTTCGCTCAGCACTGTTATAGACGCTTTCGAGTTGTATACTGAGCTGTTGGAAGTAGACCTCACTTACGCGGGCCAATGTTAGTCTGGTGACCAGCCCGTCTAATGAGGCAAGCCGTCGATAGACGGTCTGGTAAAATTGGTCACGGCTTTGGTGGATGGAGCGGATTCCCAGGGACATGTGATTTGCAGCCAATGAGAAAACCCGACATTTCACGATGAAAACTCAAGTAAACATATTAATATATTAATTTTGATGCATCTTTAAGATAAGATCATAATCGTATGATCGATACGCATCGCTCAGCAACGTACACTTTGACTTGGCCACGGCTGCCATCATCACCTCCGTTGATTTCCTTGATCAAATCGCCTGTACCTGTTTTCAAGATCGACTACCAAGTGATAGATCTTGAGGTGACATCTTGAGCTGGTTAATATACACGTCATGAATAACAGCAATATTCCCCGTGATGGAGCTCTCGTCAATCGTCGACATGCGGAGAGGGTACTGTCGGGTTTTGTAACCTTTTTGTAACCTTCGACGTTCTGTGCGCTGTAGTGTTGAGTCTGAACCATGCTCGTAGTCTTTGAAGTGAATACAATATTCGAGAAGTGTGTTGATGATGTGGATTTTGAACTGGCCCTGAGTTGAATTAATTTGGTCAATACTTGGTCGGATGTCGGCGTTGAACGTGAGGTCGGAGGCTTGATGTGCACGTTGGAACATAGGTGCAAGACGCATGTATTCGGAGTTGCCATTTCGCACCTCGTAAATGATCGGAAATGTCCCTGACTGGACTCTGGCTGGCGCGGAGGAGCGTTGCTCAACAAATATGGATGTGCTGATGTTTATATTGTCGTAGCAAAGTATGTGAGGACCGCGCGCAATTTGAGTCGCCCGCTCCAAACCTTGCGTTGCTAGTGTCTTCAACACCGTGGTGAGGGAACTAAATGATACGCAAAGCCCGCACTTTGCTAGGGCTTCGATGATCTGTCGTGATGCGCCATTCGTCCAAAGAAAAATCGTGAATGGTGCCGCAAAGTATACGCTATGATGTGATCGTTGGTTTGCCAGTTGTGTTACTATCACATTGCAAGCCTTTGATACGAAGAAATGATTGTATTGCTATAGTTAGGATGCTACAAGAGATAGATGGTAATTATCGTACAGTGATAGTTGTCTTTTTCGTATTTTTCCTCTGCGTGCGATTCGTCCGAGACGCGTTCTCGAGAACCCGATCGAGGGTCGGTGCGATTTCGTCCAGAACGCGGTCCATAGTCGAGTTGAGACACCAAGTTGCAAGGAATTCAAATGTGATCGAATCGATGGTACCTCGTAGCACGTCCTTGACTTTGTCCATCTCATTATATATCTTCGTAGTTACAATTTCGACAGCTTGGGCATCGATCCAGTCGCGAAAAATTGGCCCACCGCGTGGATCTGTCAGGATGAGATCGAAGAGGTTGTACAACTTCTTTGGCGGGCCATCCTTTGGAATTGAGTAGGTAGCCGTGCGGTAGGCTTTGAATTCGTCCTCAGAAGGGTCCAAGATTTTCGTCAGGAAATCCAATAACGAGATCTTGCCAGCCCGAAGTATTGCCAATGCATCTCGGATGCGGTCGATCGGGGACCGTCGTTGCTTCAGGTTATGGTGGGATTCAGCGAAGGAGGAGCAGTCCATGTTGTGGTCCATCGAAGTAAAGCAGTGTCGTTGGGTTCTAAGGTTGAATGCGATCGTCCGTGGAGTACAAAGCACAGCAGTACTACCAACTAACTTAACCGCTAACATTCGTATTAGTCAGCGTTAGGACTTAGAGCTCATTCGGTATCCCTCCAACAAGTAGGATAGGTTAGTAGCCGAGCTAGCCGAGCTAGCAGACTGTTACCAGCACAGCATGGAATTCCCGCTCAGCATCTTCGGGGCTCGAACCTTGACATTCGCCCGTCATTAACATATGTTTCCCTCCTACCATCCTCCCAGCGTATACCACGCTCGCCGCCTTCTCCTTGGGTTCAACGCATTCATCATCCTTTGCTGTATCAAGACTCTCCAGATCATGAGCAGCATTCCTGGGAAGAAGACCCGTACTCGCTGGTCGATTGAAGATACGCATCGGATGCTTGATCATTTAGTCGATCAAAGGTCAAGGATAGGACAGGCGGGCACGTTCCCTCAGAGTGTCTATTCAGAAACTGCAAGGATTCTTGGGGACGATAAGACTGCGAATGCAGTATCAAGCAAATACCAGTCGGTGAGTACTGATTTTTATGAGGGGGAATGACTGATCATCAAATCTCGACAGCTGAAAAAAACTTTGAAGTCGATCGAGCGCTACAACGAGAAGCGCTCCGGTTGCCTACCCTTCGATCCGAAACATGGTATAATTGTCAGTAGCAACGCATCCGATGTGAACGCATGGAATGAGTTTATCGCGGACGGTTCAACGCTTGTAAGTACTGATCATTTTCTATCAAGTTGTACTAACTCTGTTCAGAGTAAAGACGTGGCACCGTTCAAAAACAAAGCCTGGCCGTTCTACGACAAAATGGTGTTGCTTGTTCCCAACGCGGCTGCTGACGGCCAGATGACATTTTCGGCGGAAGTCGACCCACCCCTTAATCAGGGTTATACAGCAGGACCTCCGGCGTTACCAAGCAATGATTTGTCCTTTGACACCACCCAATCCCTCGCTAATATCGATATCAATGAGCTGCTGCAGGTCGGACGGGATATGTTCTCGACCACCAACATTTCTCTCCAACATGGTGCAGTTGATACTGCCATCTCGACACTCCAAGACGTCATTCCACCTTCGGTTCACGCACGCTCTCGATCTTCTGGTGGCGAGCCGACTTTTTCAACAACTGCGTCATCTCCGTATCCCTGCCCCCCCTCGTCTCGCACCAGCCTCAAATTATCAAAAGGCAAATCCAGAGCGCGTACCCCTACCACCTCACTCTCTCACAAGTCGTCATCCCTCATCTCATCCGTTCCAGTGACCAAACGGTCCCGCGTCTCTCAAGCCGAATCTTCGATGGCAAGCGCCGCCGCATTGAATGGTGTGGCAGGCGTGTTGTCTCGCGCCACCGATTGCATGTCTAATATCTCAGATTTCCTACAATCTGATTCCCCGACGGAACACCATGAACACCGTGAACGCCGCGACCGCCGTGACCACCGTGACCACGAGCCCAACATTGTTCGTGAAGCGTCAGCAATGCTCAACAAGGATGCCCATCTTCTTGCCACTGAGATTCGTGGCAAACTTGCTTATGCGTTCCTCAAAGACAAAGATCTCTGCCAGGTCTACATCGAGTTGACAGACCCTGAGGTTCGTAAGACGTTTGTGCACAGTTGGTACGAAGAAAAGTACGGTCAGCTGCCACCCGAGCCATCGAGCACACAATTTTCCCGACCGGACGTTTATATTGGTCAGTCGAGCGGGAATGTCTCTTACCCTGGGTCGAACAGTCAGCTGCCACCTGAGCTGCCGAGCACAAGTTTTTTTTCAGGTGCTCAGGCTGTGCAGTCAGACGGCGCTTACACCACTGAGTCGAGTCGTTCGGGTGCCGTTCAGTCAGACGAGTCCGATTTTCCTTATTCCAATTATTTTGACAATGAACTTTTGTACAATCAGACACCGTACGATTATGGCATGTAGTTTGTTCAATGTAGCACAAATGTAGCCTACATAATGTAGCGAATTACATGTGTTCACCATCGCTGTCGTCCGAATGAAGATCAACATCAAAATCAATATACTCGATGTCGCTCAGCTCCGAGTCTCCAGAGTCCTCCAAGTCCAACTGACGTCTGAGGATCATGTAATGGTCCCACATGGCGTCAGCAATCCTATCACGCAACGGCAAATCGATGTCCTCGGGATTTTCGAACTCGACATCCTCCTCCTCCTCCATCCTATGAGTATCGTCAATAGACTCATAACGGCGTATGAAATTGTGGACGGCAGATAATGCAACAGGAATGCGAATCTGAGTTTCAAGCGGGTATTTTGGGGGTAGTAGAAGAATGCGAAACCGATTTTTCATGATACCGAAGGCCCGCTCGATAACGTTTCGTAATGATGCGTGCCGCAAATTGAACAACTCTTCCTTGGTGGATGGCCTAGATTTTATTAGCTCGCTGAAGGGAATGAAACAGAGAGGG
>JBBPND010000379.1:0-12775 GCA_038090655.1 Gastroboletus turbinatus
AGAGGACCACACAGTTTACATTTGGCCAATTCAAGACAATCTTGCACGAGTCGATGAAATACCATCACACTTAGCCATGGTATGTGACATACGCGGTATTGTTCAAGTTGTTGACGATGTTCCAAGGCAATTGTTGCTGTCGACGGGGATGACAATTCAGAGAGCACAACAACAAATCTGGAGACCTCAACTTCTCTGAAGGACGAAGGACCGAACCTCAATGCCGAGTAAGCCATGACCATTCATCTCATTGGCTGTGAGCTCACACCAATTGTCGCGATAGAAAACGCTCGCCGGATGATCTCACCAGTCAGATCACTCGGGACGGCTATGATCCTGTCGCGTCTGGTGGATTCGCGGATATCTACCGAGGGATGTTCCAAGAGAATGGAGAGTCCATCAAAGTACGCTTTCCTATGCGATCAACGAAACAACTAGCAGACACCGTCACCACAGGTTGCCATCAAAGCCATCAAGACTTACTCGGGCGAGGACGGTGACATTGCCAAGAAACAAAAGGTAATGCACCGTTCATTCCCGACCCCATCTGCCATTTTACATCAATCTCTTTCCATCCCCGATAACCTTGAGACTCCCGCAGCGACTCCGGCGGGAGATCAAAGTGTGGCTGAACCTCCGACATGTAAACGTCTTACCGCTCCTTGGAACGACCATGGGATTCGGTCGATTCCCTGCGATGGTGTGCCCCTGGGTAGAAAATGGCGCCTTGACGTCTTATCTCGGGAACTGCCATGATAGTCTTACGGTGGTTGAGATTCTTGGTCTAGTAGGTCCCTCGGTGACCTCGTTGGAGAACTTGAAACGGACCTAAAGCCAATCTCATAGCTCAACAATGTCGCGTCTGGCCTACAGTATCGTGAGTGTGCCAGATCGGATAATACCCGAACCACTTCCCATCCTAACCGACATCCTTGGCAGTCCATTCGCGTTCTGTCGTGCACGGCGACCTATCGGGTGTAAGTGTCATACCCCGCCCGTTCGTAAACTCAACTGACGTGCACTCTCCAGGCAAATGTTCTCATTCGCGAGAATGGGGGAGCCTATATCGCCGACTTTGGTCTGTCGATGCTATTGACCGAACTCGGGGGATCGACGTTCGCCACGTCGTTCCACGCACGGGGCACCCTACGCTGGACAGCCCCCGAGTTACTCGACCTGGAGGTGCCCGAGGACGGAATGGAAGAGGAACCGCATGGGGCGCCCACGACGCAGAGCGACGTGTATTCGTTTGGAGGCGTCATGTTACAGGTCCGTGGTATCCAACCAAACTTTCCTACGCACCGTACGTTCTGACGTGTCATATTAACACGACTAATAGATTTTAAGTGGCAAGGTGCCGTACCATTATTATGCACGTGAGGCCCAGGTCGTGCATGCGGTCTCGAGGGGGATGACACCAAGACGGCCGAGCGGTGTGCTGATCACGGAGCGTCGATGGATGTTCATACAACGGTGTTGGTCTACCATTGATGTGGCTCGGTCACGCCCTTCAAGCGAGGAGATCGTTGAGTTTACCAAGGAGGAGCTTGCCGGGGCCAGCGCATCGTAGACCTTAGAACGTCAAAATCGCCATTTCCTCAGGGGTCACTGGTTAGTAACGGATATTTAATGACATTGTATGTCTAACGCGCTTAGGGATTTAAAGCTATATCGTGCTGCGATTCTGTGTGATGCATTGATGGATGTCCTGGTCAATACCACAGTAGACGCCTATGTCTGCTGTGGCAGGCATACCGCCGGGAGTCGCGAGTGGACGTGAACCCCGTGCCTCTTCCCGATCTACAATAATACGACAATGGAGTCACATCCGCTTCTGCCAATGTTGTCACAGAAAACGCGTTTCCAGGACGAGCACAGTAGTTTGTCCAGATCATCTTGGAGGGCGGTATGGGATCACTGGCACAGGGCACCGTCGCGCTGTCATTCTAGTGTGATCACCGACGCTCACTTGTCACAAGTAGGTAGCACACAATTAGCATCCGCAAAGAAGAAGTCATTCTACGACACCACAAATTCTCTAGATCAGAAATGTGGGATGTACTATGAAGCTACTTTAGACTCGGGGGTTGGCAGAGCATTGAGTGGCATCGATCGTCAGGATTTGGGGGAAGTGTCTGCCCCGGGGGTGGCTCATTCTGTTTCACCGACCCGAAGATGATGGGGATGGTCATCCGATCAGCTGTGAACGTTTGAACCTGCGCAATGAGCACACTAATAAAATCATGCTTATTCTGAATAACTGAGACGAAAAGTCATCATACTATTGAGGCCTCTAAAGTCCCAAGCTCACCGACGTTCGTCTGACTCCAGCTCTGTCAAAATCAAAACGATATACACACTCGGACCACTCAGCCTCCAGCGTTCAACGCCCACCGCATCCACAGCTCGCACATAATCCGTGGTCACGATCGTATCAAACCCCGTCTCCTCGTCGACCCTCTCCGGAACACTCTTCAGGTGCACTTCCAGACTGAGAAGCCTAAGTAGGACGAGCAGTGCTCCCAAGTTGGATGCTACCCTGTTCTTCTCTCTGCATTTCGCGCCGTGGATGCCTGGGGAGAGTCGGAATGAGTGTCAAAGCAAGCAAAAGACGAGGACCAAGGACTTACAATACGCAAAGCCTTCCGCACGTAGACCTCGATGGCGTCGTGGGCTTTGCACAGCATATTTGACTCTATCATACGTGATGTTCGAGGTCAGCTTCACATACATGAGCGACTGAACCTACTCTAATCGGAACCTTGCGCCGAGGCACCACTCTTGCCCGACGCGTCGTAAGATATAAGCCTACATCGAGTGGCTAAGCGAGACCAACACCATGCGATCCACCCCACCTTACCTCGCCGGCCGCTTCCACCTCGAAGCGACAACCCTGTACTCATTTTCCGCAGCCTTGTACTCAGTCCTCCACTCCGCCGCCAACGCGAACTGCTTCATCCACGCGCGACATGGAGAGCGGATCGCTTCGGCGGGTCGTCGACCTTTGGACCGCATGAGTTAAGATCTGCTCTGGGACGTCGAGCCAGTGCCTTGGCGCTCCCACTTGTTCCTGCATCGATGTAACTAGGTGTTGTAGGGCAGCTCATGCCTGATTTTGTACAAGCCAAATAGATCGTTATTATGAGACTAGGATGTGGCGACGGTGCCAATCGACCTACCACACGACCGTGACCACGTCCACACATGCGACATTATTCTCCATACACTCACGTCCGAAATGTGCGAGATACGGTGAGTCCTGATACGCCACGTCTACCTCGCGTCCACATCGCGACAGCGCTGCCTTCCTAGATACCTGCAGCGAATGTTAAGTCACAACAAGACGCGTTGAGATTTCGGAACAGACCAACGCGGGCGACGGACAAACGAACCTCGGCGAACTGATCCAATTAATGTCTTGCCCGCCCGGATGAGCTTTGCCGGCTTCGTGTCATGGCTCACCTCTTTAGCCTAACCACACCTGATCAGCCGCAGGCACCACGGACGGCGGCGACTTACGATGAAAGTCAGTCCTTGGTCGACTACGCGGTATCTATTCGACAGCTGGTTACTAAAACAGATGGAGGCACTGGCAGCGAGACAAATCTCAGCTCGTGGGCCGTGGGAACCATCACTGCAAGAGTGGTCACCTACATCAACGATTTCAACATTTCCCGTTCGTTGCGTGAACCCGACCTATGACGGTCATTTACTGCAATAGATTCAAGCGAGAAGGCTACTGGTACGCCTTTGATATATTTCCACGTTGGAGGACTCAGGAGGTTGTATCTGACCATCAGAATGACACACACCACATGACTCCATTTCGGGACGCACCTTTCAAACATCTTCCCTTCATCTAGAAAGGAGTAATTCTGAGACTTTTCCACACCACGAAGTGAATGATGAGCGCTGAGCATTCAGTACCTCTAGTCTTTCGCACGAAAAGGGACCATCTTCGCCCAATTAGGTAATGTCAAGACCGGGGTTCTCTGGCGCAGCAATTTTTTTTTTCTCGTCCACAGCGTGATCCCACGGTGTCAAACATTGTCCGTCTCCACCACCTCCCAAACTCTCACTCGTGCTTCAGTCGTCTTTCAGCTTCTTAACCACTCCTGCAATGAAGGCTGCCTTCAAGAAACTCCAATCCCACATCGCCAGTAGAGACTCGTCTTCGGCACCTGCCCGGCATTCCGACGTACCCAGCATGCAACCCAGCGCAATCCCCAGCGGTTTGAACATCCTCCCGACGCAACCCAGTGACACCAGTGCTCTCGGTCTCGAGACCCAGGACGCAGATTCAGATACGCCCGAGCAACAGATCGCCGGCCCTGTCTCTCTCGAGCCACGCTCCGACAACTTGGGGGTTGCCAACATGCCGACAAAAGCCTTGGATGTTGCTGACTTCATGCAGCACGTTGACCCGAAGCTTATGAAGAAATTTGGACGATTTAGAATTCTCGTCATTGGCAGGGCGAATGCCGGTAAGACGACCATCCTTCAGAGAATCTGCAACTCGACGGAAGGTCCGAAGATCTTCAATGATAAAGGGAAAAAGGTATGATTGAACAAGGTGGGATATACTGGATACTGATGCTATCAATGTGTGATCAGGTTCATTTTGTAATTGAGGGGTCCAGGGAGGTGAGTGTCATGGCTGCTGTGAACGTCAGTCAAGTGCCTTTGCAGAACATCTCGCCTTTCGCAGCGTGGACTCCATGACATCAATCATGAGATGGTTTTCAAAAGCAACAAGAGATTTGTTTTCCATGACTCTCCTGGTTTTGAGGCTGGCCGTGAGGATGAGTTTGAGTACATGAAGAACTTCATCATAGAACATGCCAGTACAACTTTCCTCAAGAAGCAGATCCATGCCATATGGTGAGTGGATATACTGTGTTAGGTTCTCACTACTACTCTAATATGGGCAGGTATTGCATCCCAATGGATCAATTTCATCGTGCCATCACTGCTGCAGAGGAAAAGTTCTTTGGTGAATGTGACACTAAGAATGGTGATGAATTCTTATTGATAATAATGTGTTCTGAGTTGATTGGTTTGGGAGTTAGTGCCAGTTGTGGTACTATTCACCAAATGTGATGCTCTCACAACACAGGCATTCCAGCCTGAAGACCTATTACTACTACCAGAAGATCAACTTTCAAAGCAGAGGAAGCATGCTGAAGAAATTTTTGCCAAGAGAAATATATGGGGGGATCTGTGCAACATGAAATTTCCTCCACAAGCATGTGTAAAACTGGAAAGTTTGTACACATATGCTCTTATTTCTATTCTACTCCATTGATGACATATATTATCAGAGATGGATACATCTCTGATAGGATGTAACATATTGTTGGAACAGACTGCAGCTGCATTGAATGATCCATCATTGCAGAGGTTGTTGATTGCAGCACAAGAAAATAATATTCTACTGTGCATTGAATTTGCAGTAAGACAGTAAGTGAAATAGGTTTTGAATGTAAAAGGTATACATGTTGATGCCACAAAGTGCCTTGGTACCTTATGCAGAATTTGAGACCACTAAGAAGAAAGATCTTGATCTGGGTGAGGCATTAGCAAGTTGGTTTCCACACACACAGGTAAGACTTTGAGTCAAGAAAATGTTGAGAACTTCATGATGATGATATGCTTGAATGGATAACTAGGTAATTATCATGATATGAGCATGAAATTGAAAAAGAGCTAATTTATTTATTTATTTATTCTGCCCATAAAGAGAGTATGTGATGCATTGTGTATTGAAATCATCATAAACTCACATTCTTCATTATATTGATAGCATGTAAGTGGTGCATCAAAACACAAACATTTATTATAACCCATTCTACTCCTTGTGCATTAATAGCAGGTAAGCAATCTAATAGAGACTTGAAAAAGAGTGGTGCTGATGAATTTTTGTATATTTTTGTTTTGAATTCATAGGGAGTAAGCTATATGGAAATATTTGCAAGTCAGCATTTTATTAATGAATTTTTTGATGCAACTGCTCTTGTCTTTTACTATCAGGCAGTAAGTGATCTGAAATGTAGTGAAGGGAAATATGGCTAATGGAATAATCCATATCTGTACCATATGACATAGTAGGGAGTAAGTGATCTAATTATATCTGGAAGCCACAAACATAAAGGTTTCATATGTATTCCTACAACCATCCATGGATGTGAAGAAAGTAAGCAGAATGTAATTTTGTTGATAAGATTGTATTTGACCATTGCCATTTTAACAATAGTCTGTATGTGATGAATTTTGCATTTTAAGGCTAAATGTTGATCATGGACTCATGGACCTATGTGTTGTACATCCATGGATAGTTTGTAAGTGATCTGTTTCAATATAAAATCAGAACACTGTTAATGAAGCTGTCTTCTGCTGCACTTCTACTGACAGATTGTAGGTGTTCTGATATTGATTTCAAATGAAAATGCTGCTAATTATCATGTCTTCTTTTACTTGCCCACTGATAGGGAGTAAGTGGTCTGATATGATTCTGAAATGAGAATGCTGCTGATCAGGATACCTCCTCCTGCTCTCCCATTGATAGCCTGTAAGTGGTTTAATATGGATTTGAAATGAGAATGCTGCTGATCAGCATGCATCCACTTGCTCTTCCATTGATAGCCTGTAAGTGGTCTGGTGTGGATTTGAAATGAGAATGCTGCTAATCAGAATGTCTCTACCTGCTCTCCCATTCATAGTATGTAAGTGATTTGATGTGGATTTCAGATGAGAATGCTGCTGATCAGTATGCCTCCTCTTTCTTCATTTTTCTAGGGTGTATGTGATCTCATGTGGATTTCAAATGAGAATGCTGCTAATTAGTATGCCTTTTCCTCCCCCAATTGATAGAAAGTAAGTGGTTCAAATTGAATATGTATTTTAAATGGAAATGCTGCTGATCAGCATGTCTTCTCCTGCTCTCCCATTGATAGCAAGTGAGTGGCCTGATGTGAATTTTAAATGAGCATGCTGCTGATCAGCATACCTTCTGCTCTCTAATTGATAGGCTGTAAGTGGCCTGATATGGATTTGAAATGAGCATGCTGCTGATTGGTACATCTTATGCTTCCTGATTGATAGGCTGTAAGTGGTTTGGTATTGAAATGAGAATGCTGCTGATCAGCATGCCTTCCTTGCTCTTCCACTGATAGTTTGTGAGTGGTATATGAATTTGAAATGAGAATGCTATTGATTGGCATGCCTCCTCCTGCTCTTACATTGATAGCGAGTAAGTGTTTCATGCAGATTTGAAATGAAAATGCTGTTGATGAGTATGCCCCCTTCTGCTTATCCATTATAGCAAGTATGTGGTCTGGTGTGAATTTGAAATGAAAATGCTGCTGATTGACATGCCTTTTCCTGCTCTTCCATTGATAGCTTGTAAGTGGTCTGATGTCAAATTGAAATGAAAATGCTGCTGATTGGCATGCCTTACCCTATTCTTTCATTAATAGGAAGTAAGTGATCTAGTATAGATTTGAAATGAGAATCCTGCTAACTAGCATGCCTTTTCCTACTCTCTTTATGATAGTTTGTAAGTGGTCTGATGTGAATTTGAAATGAGAATACTACTAATCAGCATATTTTCTGCTCTCCAATTGATAGGCTGTATGTGGCCTAATATATAGATTTCAAAGGAGAATGCTACTGATCAGCATGTCTTCTGTTCTCCTCATTGATAGGGAGTAAGTGATCTAATTTGGATTTCATATAAGAATGCACCTGATCAGCATGCCTTTTGTTGCTCTATCATGAATAGCTTGTAAGTGGTCTGATATGAATTTGAGATAATAATTTTACTTATCAGCATGCATCCTTCTGCTTCAATTGATAGCTTGTAAGTGGTCTGATGTGGGTTTTAAATGAAAATGCTGCTGATTAGCATGGTGCCTCCTGCTCTTCTATTGATAGGAAGTAAGTAATCTGACATGGATTTCAAATGAGCAAGCTACTGATAGCACACATTCTGCCCTTTGATTGATTAGTCTGTATGTGACCTGGTAGGATTTTGGAATGAGAATGCTGCTGATCAGCACTGTGCCTTCTCCTGCTTTGATTAATAGCTTGTAAGTGGTCTTATGTAGATTTTAAATGAGAATGTTGCTGATTAGCATGCCTTTTCCTGCCCTTCCATTGGTAGCAAGTAAGTGATCTGATGTGATTTGAAATAAAAATGCTACTCATCAGCATGGATTCTCTTGCTTTTGTATTGATAGCCTGTAAGTGGTCTAGTGTGGATTTTCATTGAGAATTCTGCTAATTGGCATGCCTCTATCTACTTTCCCATCAATAGTATGTAAGTGGTTTGATGCAGAATTAAACTGAGAATGCTGTTGATCAGCATGTCTCCTCTTGTGCTTTCATTAATAGAGAGTAAGTGGTTTAATGTGAATTTGAAAGGAGAATGTTGCTGCTTAGTATGACTTCTTCTGCTTCCATTAACAGAAAGTAAGTGATCTGATATGGATTTGAAATGAGAATGCTGCTGATCAGCATGCCTTCTCCTGCTCTCGCATTAATAGCGAGTAAGTGGTCAGATGTGAATTTGCAATGAGAATGTTGCTAATCAATATGCCTTCTTCTGCTCAAATTGATAGCTTGTAAGTGGTCTGATATGAATTAATTTAATTTCAAATAAAAATGTTGCTGATCAGCATACCTCCTCCTGCTCTTCTGTTGATAGCAAGTAAGTGGTCTGATGTGAATTTGAAATGAGAATGCTGCTGATTAACATGCCTTCTTTTGCTTTTGTATTGATAGGCAGTAAGTGATCTAGTGTAGGTTTGAAATAAGAATGTTGCTGATCAGCATGCCTTTTCTTGCCGTTCCATTGATAGCAAGTAAGTGCCCTTGTGCAGATTTGAAATGAGAATACTGCTCATTAGCATCCCTCCTCTCCCTTTTATATTGATAGGCAGTAAGTAGTCTGATATGTATTGAAATGAGAATACTGCTCATTAGAATGCCTCCTCTTGCTCTTCTATTGATAGCAAGTAAGTGATCTCATATGGATTTGTACTGAGAATATTGCTGATGATCTCTTTATATCCACTTTGTTTTCATGACCATTTCACTAATAGTTTGTAAGTGCTACTATATCCATCAGAACATATTGAATGCTGATCAATGCATGTTCATGCTTTCTTCCACTTTTCTATAAATAGGAAGTAAGTGATTCAATTTCAAATGACAGCAAGAATGTGATTTATCAGTTAACATTAAATTTCACTTTCACAGCAGGTAATAAGATGATGCTGATTGACAAACTGAATGACTAATATACACATGCCTTTCTCTAATGCTTTGTACAAAATAGAATGTAAGTGACCTGATTTACAATGGACATCTGCATTTTGCTCATGGGATTTGTCACTTCATTGTCAAATCTGGCCTAATTCTATTGTTTTTTAAATTGTGGTATGTCTAGCTGGTATGTATTGCTTCCCTACTTCTACAAATTGTGCCACTATGAATTGATATATCTATAGGATGTAAGTTTATATTGTGATACAATATTTTGTTGTTATATACACTCATGCTTTGTTCACATTCAGCAGGTAAGGTATCTGTGTAACAATTTAAATATCCTTATTTATACTTGAACAGACAGTCAGTTTTTGCTCTCAAGCACTGTATCTTACAACTAATATCATCCAGATTGTTACCAATCCTCAGTCACACTCAGTAAATATTTTATCATCTCATTATAACATATATTTGCTAAAGTAACCTCATGTCTTCCAGGGCTCTCTTCAAATAACAGAGGCAGTGTCCATGGCATGTGTATTCTTGAAAATATATATGTTTATTATATCAATTCTTGATGTACTTCAGACCAAAAACCCAGCAAACACAAAGAAAGAAATCCTTCAAAATGGCATTGGTAAGGTAATCAATCTTGGATTTGATCGCATTTATACATACCTTCCTTAATAGACCTTTTGTTGCTACTTCAATATTCCTTTACTCTGGTTCAAAACAAATCTGGAGACCCCTTTTCCTTGGCAGTACAACAGTATCAAGCATCTGGGATATCTGCTCAGGTATCCAAGACACTGGATGAACTCTTTGTCAAATATTCTGCTACCAACAACTTGGAGGAAAAAGTAAAACTTGTCATGGGTGTAATCTTGCACCACCCTTTGTGTAGGCAGTCAAGTGACTAGCCCTTTACATACTAACTTGATCTCATAGCAAATACCAGTGGCATTGGGTATTAGAAATTGGAGGAAGTGTTGGAGTGCTGAGTGGCATTGATTGTGAGCATTGGAGAAAGTGTTCCAGTTCAAGGGGGGCTCATCTATTTGACCACCTCAGATAATGCAGGTAGTCATCTGTTGTGAACCTGTGCAATGAGCATACCAATAATATCATGCTTATTCTGAATACATAACTGAGGGGACAAGTCATCATACCATTGAGTCTTCTCAAGTGCCACAGTCACCAATATTCATCTGACTCAAGCTCCATTGAAATCACAATGATATTACACTTGAACCACTCAGCATTTAGTGCTCAACATTTACTCCATCCATAGTCTGCACATACATAGGCCATCTCCATGATCAAATCAAATCCCATCCCCTCATGTGCCCTCTCCAGAATACTCACCAGGTTAATTTCCTCACTGAAAAGCCTGCATAGGACAAATAGTGTTCTCCACTTGGCCACCTCCCTGTTCTCTTCTTTGCATGTTGTGCTGTGGATGCCTGGGGAGAGTCATTGTCATGTTTGAGATTGGAATGTGTATCAAGGGATAGAAAAGACAAGAACTTACAATATGTGCAGCCTTGGGTGCATGGAGAGCACTTGACAGCACCATGGGGTTTGCACCCATCCAGCTCTGAAGTATGACACAATGAGGATGCAGTGTACACACCTGCTCTTAAACATGGTTCCTTCATGGGATGTATTGCCATTTCACTGAATGGATCTCATGTAGAGCTTAGAGGAACACACAGTTTACATTTGGTCCATTCCAGACAGTCTTGCATGAGTCAATGAAACAGCATCAAAATCAATCATGGTATGTGACATACACAGTACTATTCAAGTTGTTGATAATGTTCCAAGGGAATTGTTGCTGCCAATCGGGATGACAACTTGAATTAAATTCAGAGAGTACCACAAATCTGGAGACCTCAACTTCTCTGCAAGAGAAAGGGCCGAACCTCAATGCCGAGTAAGCCATGACATCATTCATCTCATTGTCTGTGAGCTCACACCAATTGTTCCAACAGAAAACACTTTCCGAATGCAAAGTACACACTCCTATATGATCAACGAAACACCTAGCAGACAATTTTAGCACAGGCTGCCACCAAAGCAATCAAGACTTACTTGGGCGAGGTCAGTGACTTTGCCAAGAAACCAATGGTACCCGCTGGAGCCGCTGCGGGATTCTCAAGGTTAATCGGGGATGGAAAGAGATTGATGTGAAACTGCGGATGCGATCAAAGTTACCGCTCCTTGGAACGACCATGGGATCCGGTCGATTCCCTGCCATGGTCTGTCCCTGTGTGGAAGATGGCACCCTGATGTCTTATCTCGAGGACCGGCATGATAGTCTTTCGGTGGTTGACATTCTTGGTCTGGTAGGTCCCACGTGTGGTACGCCGCCCATTCGTAATGACGTTACTCGACCGATGCGCACTCTCTCCAGTCGAATGTTGTCATTCGCAAAAATGGGAGTGCCTGTATCGCCGACCTTGGTCTATCAATGCTATTGACTGAACTCGGGGGATCGACGTTCGCTACGTCGTTCCACGCACGAGGCACCTTACGCTGGACAGCCCCCGAATTACTCGACCTGGAGGTGCCCGAGGACGGAATGGAAGAGGAACCACATGGGGCGCGCACGAGCAAAGCGACGTATATTCGTTTGGAGGCCTCATGTTACAGGTCCGTAGCATCCAACACAACTCTCCTACGCACTGCACGTTCTGATATGTGATATTAACACGACGGATAGATTTTGAGTGGCAAGATGCCGTACCATTATTTTGTACGTGAGGCCCAGGTCGTGCATGGGGTCTCGAGAGGGATGACACCAAGACGGCCGAGCGGTGTGCTGATCACGGAGCGTCGATGGATGTTCATACAACAGTGTTGGTCTACCGTTGATGTGGCTCGATCACGCCCTTCAAGCAAGGATATTGTGGAGTATACCAAGGGGGAACTTGCTCAGCACTCGTAGGCCTTGGAACGTCGTTACTGTCATTTCCTCAGGGATTACCGATAAGCAACGGATATTCAACATCATCGTTATGTCCAACGCGCTTAGGAAAATAAAGCTGCATCGTGCTGCGATTCTGTGTGATGCATTGATGGATGTCCTAGTCAATACGACAGTAGATGCCTATGTCTGCTTTGGCAGGCATACCACCGGGAGTGGACGTGAATCCCGTCACACTCCCCGATCTGCAGTAATAATATTGTGAAGCTGTTAATTGATCTGTCGTTCAGCACAATATACGACACTAGACTCTTATCGTACTTACGAGGTTAGAGACGGTACGATTCCAACAATCGATCGTCGCCAATTTTATTCCAGTACTATTCTTTACCTTCAATGACTCCCTGTCACGGCAGTCCGTCTCCAGAAAACGACGATGCCCTCAGACTCTCCTTCATTTTCGTCCACACCGCCGTCGCACCCCCCAATGCCACCTTTTCCGCCTCTGCCAATGCCGTCACAGAAAACGCGTTTCCAGGACTAGCACGGTAGTTTGTCCAGATCATCTTGGAGGGCGGT
>JBBPND010000380.1:0-12768 GCA_038090655.1 Gastroboletus turbinatus
CACGAGCGTCGACCTTCCATTTCAGTTCCCGGCTGCACGGAACCATCTCCATCCGTCCCTCCTCCCCCGTCCCCCCTCCCCGTCCCCCGCCGTCCATCCAGCTCACAACGGCACACAGCTCCCAAGGATGGCCATCGGAAAGTGGATCCCCTTCACACAGCCCGTCTCCGTCGTCTCAGACACATCACTCCCAAAACCCATCCCAATACCGTGCACCGCAGACGGGAAACAGTTTGGACTAGAAAACGTACGTATGCCCCCCCTCGTCCTCCTTGCGCTGTCTCATCATCCCTTGTCGTAGTTTGGCAACACTTGGTGCGTCTCCCCTTCCTTCCCACCCACATTCGCTCACACATCCTCTTCCATCTTTCTAGCTACGCCAATTCCGTCCTCCAGGCCCTCTACTTCTGCAACCCCTTTCGAGAGCTCGTCATCCAACATCCAGATCCGTATCCATCTATCCAGAATGCATTGTCATCCCACTTTGCACCCACTCACCCTCCCACGTCCCCGGCGACCACCGCACGCCGTAAACCGGATCGAAAATCTACCCAAGACTCCCCACCGCAGAATACCGTACCGCATCTACCCACTCCACCCGTCCCATCCGCCCCACGCACCCTCTTCGCCGCCCTCCGCGCCTTGTACATCCACATATCACAAAACCCCGCCGACAAGGGCACCATCGCTCCCCGTGCATTCATAGAAAAGCTCAGAGAGCTGAACGAAGGCTTCAGAAACACGATGCACCATGATGCTCACGAATTTCTTAATTATCTATTAAATCGCATAGTCGAAGAGATCGAGGAAGAGAGGAAGCAACGGCTTGCTTCTGGTGACGACCGTACGTCCAAGCTCTTCATCCCCTTGCTATATTCACATCGCTCCCAGTACCTCGCTCCATGGAATCTTCCTCCACCGCTTCTCATCCCCCAGCCATGGCCGCCAGCGCATCCACCTCCAGTACACCGTCGTCGCGTGCGACTTTCATACATCAAATATTCGAAGGCACATTGACGAGTGAAACTCGATGTCTTACATGCGAGAATGTCCGTTTCACCTCATATGCCGTGTTTCACATCGTCTTACCACACCACCCTAGGTCTCTTCTCGTGATGAATCATTCCTTGATCTCTCAATAGATATCGAGCAAAATTCCAGTGTCACCGCTTGTCTTCGGCAGTTCAGTGCAAGTGAAATGCTCTGCCAAAAGGAAAAGTTCTTTTGCGATGCCTGCTGCGACCTGCAGGAAGCTGAAAGAAGGTTTTTGTCACAATCCAGCGCTCATACTGCGTAATGCTGACATCTCCCGCAGGATGAAAATCAAGCGGTTGCCAAACGTCCTCGCCCTTCATCTGAAGCGATTCAAATTCCAAGAAGACGTGCAGAGACACACCAAACTCACGTACCGCGTCGCATTTCCCTTTGAGCTCCGTTTGTTCAACACCGTGGACGATATCTCGAATCCGGACCGATTGTATCAGCTTTTCGCCATAGTAGTGCATATTGGAAAGTGCGTGATCAGCTGTTCTTGCCATCACTCCGTTCCTTGTGACGTGGCTCATCTGACGCGATCAGCGGTCCGAATCATGGTCACTATGTCAGCATCATCAAGACCATGAGCACCTGGCTCATCTTTGATGACGAAACCGTCGACTCGATCAAAGAGTGTGACATTCCAAAATACTTTGGGGAATCAAATTCTGGGTCTGCCTACGTGCTATACTACCAGGCTGTAGACATCGACCTTGCAGCGCTTGGGCTCAGGACACCCAGCCCTGAACCCGTGATGCAGGCTGTGCCTCAGTCAGAGCCGTCACGAGATTGGCAACCGATTGATTCACCCGTATTCGCGTCGCACTCAATTCCGCCGTTACCGCCTGGCCTCACCGACGATCTGCCAAGCTCCGCTCCTGTGCCTGAGGCTCTCCCACAACCGACCTCACCCCAGATACCAATACAGTTACCCTTTGAACCCCCCGCAAAGTCTCCACGCAAGGTGCCGTCTCAGTTTTTGAAGGTTACCCTTGGCCGTCCGGGTGCAGGTGGACACGGATCCTCGCGCAATGACGCTATACTCCGCACATCACGATCCGTGCTAGATGAGAAGTTTGGCACCGTCCCCAGGCCAAGCTTATCACCGATAACTATCTTTCCAAAGGAGGACCTTAAACCTTTGGACGGCCACGTTGTCAATGGCAAAGAGAGGGATTCTGATAAAAGTATGATGGGTTGGCTTCGGCGGCGGTCGTTCAGAAACGTCAAGTCTCGGCCTAGTTCAGAGGTAAACGCGGATGTACCTCCGTTACCCCAAGGTGTCCTCGCAGCACCGGGCTCGCCTGTGCGAAATCAGTCCAGTTCATCATCAAACAGTTCGAAAGATTCTCGCCGTCCACCTGATTCGCCGACCCCGGGTCATTCCATTCCTCTTGTCTCTCCAATTTCCAACGGCAAACCGCCTCTACTCTCTCGGGTAGCCGATGCGTCACCCTACGAAACGGATTCAAAGCAGTCGTCAGCTTCCGCGCGTTCCTATACCACTCCCACATCCCCGTCCGCCGGCCAACGCTCGCAGTCGCGACCCCTACCTCCTATACCTGCATCCCCGCAAACGCCCAACGTCGAAACACCACATTCGTCGTATTCAAGCACGAATTTGGATCACAATCGCGCACCACCACGACACGTCATGCCCTCGACCAACGATTTCAATTCCTTGGTTCCCCCTCCCAGGTCACCCAACCGTCCTGCAACCTCTGCCGGTACCCCTACAAAGACCCACCCACAGCCCCTCGGAGCACTGCCAAGCGGTAATCTGCGGGTGCCTAACCCCAATATCATGACGAGCAGATTGGATTCCAACAACGATGCCGCCGTCGAAAGGCCAAAGTCGGCCCACGCCTCTTATAGCGCCATGTTGTTGGCGCCCGGCGCCTACACCCTACCACCACTACCACCCATACCTGTGAGCGCGACCGACAGCCCCAGAAAACCAACGACGCGGAAGCTCAGTCTTACCGCGCCGAGGCTTGGGTTCGGGAGGAGAGACAAGGACAAGCAGTAAGACGTGCGGACGCGGACTCGGTTCGTTTCCTCTCATGTTTGTCATTGCCATCGCCATCTCCATCGCCTTTAACTGGCACCTCCGCCTCTTTCAGCGAGCCATTCATCGGGACTCTTTGTTCGTTTCAACCCATCGACGAGTCGAATAGATGTAACTTTGTATGATCATCTTTATTCCCCCATTGCTTCCCGCCGCCCAGGATGCTTCCCACTATCGTTTTTGTTCCTGCTTTGCATATATATATTCTCTTGTCTTTTTTTTTTTGTCACAGGATGGAATTGCTCCTTGGAGGCATTGCAAACAATATTCCCCCATCGTTATACATACCTCACAAAGACGTGTAATGTACTTGGCTCACGATGTTGTAAGGTACGCTCTGCTTTAAGCATTAGATTACATGTCCGAGTCGGAAAGCGTCAACAACGGTCGTATGTATGTATCAAATCGCGACGACAAAGCAAGGTACAATGCAACACGAGAGCAAGGAGAACGGACGAGCACTCGAGAGTGAAACAAAAAAAAAGTTGGTATCTGGATATACAGTATGAAATAACTATAAAACAAAATTATCACAAGTCGAGCATACGTGCATCGGCGAGAGGAAGCGGCCGACGCTGTCCATCGGGTGCTTGAGAAACGAAACAGCAATGAGACGACGATTTTCACTCCCCTCCCAGGACGTGATGAGTACGTACCTTGTACAGGGGCCTTGGCGAAGTCGATAACGTGAAGACGAGCGTCGTCAGGCTTGACGTAAAACACGCGTCCAGTCCCTTCGTCCCATGCGATCGCTTTCACCCCTGCCCTCAAATCCGCCCGGAGGTCCGGGGACATGTTAAACTTGCACATGACGCCTTCCCGCGTATGCACCGCCCCGCGCATGACGTTTTGAAACAGTGCTTGTCTGGCCGCGGTGTACCCAGCCGTCCCGTCGCTGACAGAAAAGTGGCTGTAAAAGCCACGGATGGAAAGTCGCTCGGTGATGTCCTCCGTCCTGGTGACGTACACGAGCGAACGTTGGTTTCCGGCGAGTACGAATCCACGACAGCAGCCCCGCTCCTTTTCGTGTTCCCATGTGACGACGTGGTGATTACCTGCGACCAGGTTTCCTAACCAGTAATGTGGCGTCGACAGCATGCTCTTGGGCAAGAGATGCCGGGGGGTGGGATTGATCATCAGTTCGTGGAATCGGGACCCGCCTTCGCTGCGATAAAAGATGGTGATGGGAGGGTGTTCGGCACCGTCGGCTGGGTTGTCACATGGTACGCTTTCATGGTCGCTTGGATCTGTGATGTGGATACCTTCGACGTCGTCTGCGCGGAAACTCATGGTCTGTTGCGCAAACGTGCTCTCCATTTCGTTGTCCCCGAAATCTGGAATGTTGAACGTGGCTAGCGTGATGAGATCTTGGGAGGAAATGGGCGGTGCGCCTACACGGTCGACGCTCGGTACTATTGGGAGTTTGACAGCGCGGAGTACGAGTATTTGGCCCTGGTGGGGCAAGATGCGCATGCTGCATATGCTATGGTGCTGAGCCGACAGTCGATGAGCACATGGCTAGTGTCCACGTAGTTTGACCATGATGACTCACATGCGAAGAATAGGGCTCCTCGCGGGCGCAGCAGAGCGTGGAAAGCATACCAACTCCTGTCAACTCCTTGAAGACGACGGTTTCGTGATTTTTGACGACTGCCACGGTGGGGATACCTTCGATGACGGCTAAATCGATCGTTCCGAGCTCCGTGGCGCTCCGCAAAACGCACAAGAGACGGAATGGTGGGGGCTGTGACGCAGCAAACTGAAAGAAAGCAGCCGAACCAGGGACGAGACGAGGATCCGACAAAGCGTCGAGCGTGTCGAGGGAGATATGTATGCACGTGCAGGCGTATTGGAGAGGGACTGGCGGATCGATCGGTTTTCTTGGGTTTTCCAGGATGGGGTTATATATTGACGGGTCTACACTGCGGCTCCCGTCAGGTCGATGACTTTGCTGCTACGATCGGACGAGACTCACCCAGAACCGCTATAGCGGGAAGACATTTTGCGACGTACATATGCGATGACTATACTGGGTGTTCCATCGATGGTCATGTACTTGGCTTTAAGATTATAAGCTTTCCGCTTGACCGGCGTTTCCGCCAACGGGACAACCCCGCCTATGCGGTGATCGAGGGCAAATACGATTAAAGAATAATGAGTTTTAGCCGTGTTGCATACAGACGCGACCATGTATTTTCCTCCAGGGAGGACGACCATCGACTGAATGAGACGATGGATTTGGAAAGAATCGCGAGACAGGGGACAGGGGTTGGGTGACAGCCAATTCTTTTGTAGTGAAATCGCCCTCGTAACCAACCTTTCTGCCTCGAAAGATGTCAGGTATTGAGGTGAATGACGATGCGACGGCGGCCGCTGGGGTGCATTGGACCCGATCCGTTTGAGGAAATTCTTCCATATGATGCCTTGGTGTGTGAGGTTGTAGTACAGTTTGCTAACCTGTCACACGTGAAGCACGCGTGTACGCGAAGAGGTGGGGAAGAGGAAAAACGTACTCGTCGTAATGAAAGGATGTCCTCGAGATCCAGGTAGCTGAAAACTTCCATGAGGATGTCGTCCGAAAGCGCGTTCAAACATGGAAGCTTCTCCGGTTGAGATATACGCGTGTCCCATGACTGCCCTGTGCGTCCTGCGCGCAGCGAGGTACATGATGGGAAAGTGAACCGCCGAGACCACAAACTCGAAGCCATCAAACGCGAGAGAAAAAAAAAAAGTACGGAGTCACTCGAGACGACAATCCGTGAAAGAGATATTTACATATAAAAATTGACCTTGTTGATCACTGATGTCGACCTTGTTTTACGCAGGAATCTGAACGTCGTCTCGGCATCATGGCGACGATGTTAGAGGTGAATACAAGGACTCTTGTTGGTAGTCGAGCATGAATTACAACACTTGCCTGTTAAACGTCGGTTGCCATTTTCGGTTTAGGCTACGCCGTTTTTATTAGCAAACTTGAATTCAGACAAGTACAACTACATTGGACTGCTTCATAGATACCAAGTCACGGCTTTCAAAGGAACTTCCATCGGATCTTGGTGTTCCCTCTGAATCTACTGGCCAACTTTTATCACCAGTTTACCAACCGTGTGTCCACCTGTCAGGTCTGTCTGCGCTTGCTGCACGCCGTCCGCGCTGAAAGGGTACACCTTGTGGATGATTTGCTTCAAAGTTCCACTGTCTACAAGGCTCCAAAGCTTGTTCGAGTAATAAAGTGCCTCGCCTGTGGTGTATACGTAGTTCCCCACGCTAAGACGAATCGTAAACGAGAACCAAGCAAGAGCTAGGTATTCACGTACGTTGGCCTCACAAGCTTCAAGTTCTTCTGAACGAGCCGCAATGGCGGGAATGGTGGGACAGGACCAGATGCATTTCCCACAGAGACGAGGGTGCCCTTTCTCCTCAACATCTCAAAGTTTGAGTCGAAGCTGCCAAAAGGTCAAACGGTGAAGGATAACTGCAATCGTATGGGACTCACGTGTCTTTACCAACGCCATCAAAGGCGGCGTGAACACCTTCTCCGTTCGTTATCTCCAGGACTCTCTCCACAGTATTTTCCTTTTTGTAGATTATGACGTAGTCGGCGCCATTCTGTTTAGCGAGCGCGGCTTTCTCCTCAGTGGAAGTGGTTCCGATGACAGTAGCGCCGCGAGATTTGGCGACCTGACAGAAGAGAAGGCCCAGGCCACCGGCAACAGTGTGGATCAGAACGATGTCACCCTTTTGGACATTATACGCTTCCTCCATAAAGCTTATCGCAGTGAGACCTTGAAGAAGTACCGAAACTGCGGTAAGAGTAGAGACGGTATCGGGAACGGGAAACGCGGACTTCCAAGGGATGGAGATGTACTCTGCATGGGCACCTGAGGTATCCTGCATGACATTCCAGTCAGATATGTATGACAGGACTTGAAGAATGGAACGCACCACGACGACATGGGCACCTTCCTTGTATCCACGTTTCTGGTATTCGAGATCGTTGAGCACGGCCGCGTCGGTGGGCAAGCCAACGACCACTCCAGCAGCCTCTTTACCAAGGACAAAGGGGAATTTAGGAGCGGGATAAAGGCCTTCCCTGCATGACCAGTGAGGAAAATCCAAAGCAGAATAGGGGGGATATCTTGCCTAAAGTAAGTGTCTATGAAATTAACGCCAAAGTAGTCGACCTTGTTCGCCTGGTCAGTCATAGCCCCAGCTGGTCGACGAGGGACGACGTTACCTTTACGACGACATGGCCAGGTTCGACCTTCGGGAAGGGAATCTCCGTTTTCTCTATTACTTCGGGGCCGCCATTCTTGGCGATAGTAATGGCGTTGATCTTGGAAGGAAATGACATCGCAGTCGAACTTGTTGAAAAGTTGCGGGCAACGAGAGACAGTCTCCGAGTGAAAGCGCGCATCTCATGTCATCTGCCGATGACGGGGGTCCTACGGAACCCACGGGCTCACAGTTCTCACAGGGAAGCTGATACGAAGAACAGAATACAGCAAAATGTCGTATCTCTAGCAGTGACTAGTATCTGTGAATTTGCTGGAAGCGACACAGCTGTACAGGTTGGCAAAGCCTCTGCTGTGCTTCACCAGTTCCCGAATCGTCTCATCTAATCAGATATGTATACGGGATTACACTTGGCACGCCGCATCACGGCAGTATCACCTGGATTGGTGGGGGAAACCACTAAAGGAGATCGGTATCGTAGGTTACACACATCTATATGGTATGTCGTACAAACCACTATCGAGAACGAAATTCCATCGAATCCGAGTCACTTGTCCATAAACGCTTGCTCCAGTATCTGATATATCAGCGCTACTTGTTCATTTCTCTGCACCATCTCCGGTCGTTGCTCCCGCATGGCGTCGATCTCCTGGGCGACTGGGTCGAGTTGTGACAAGGGACCCAGTAGCGATGGAGTGGTAGGCGCTGGACCAGAGGGGTCAAACGTAGTCGGTGAGCTTGTATCAAGAAGGTTGTGGAAGCGGAGCAGCGACGTCAGCGCAATAAATGTTCCCGTCCTGCCCACCCCCGCAGAGCAGTTCACCATGATGGGTGGGTCAGAATCATCACCTGCGCCAGTGCGGGGATCTTTATTGACTTGATCTACCAACCGCAGAAACCTCAACAAGCTAGCCTGATCCTCCTCCTCCGGGATCCCGTGGTCTGGCCACGCACTATACAGCATGTGGGTGAAGGTGAAGGGTTCCACTGGATTCTTTCCCTGGGGAACAAAGGACAGCTTGCTCTGGATACAGTTTGCGTCTTCGATGAACGTCCGCTCCTGCAAAGTCACGACAAATGGTTGAGCCTCGATCCCGGGCTCTGGTGAGATCGTCATCGACTCCCCGACAGTGATGGGGAAATACGGATAAGCTTTGATCCGCCCATTTTCGTAGTTGAGCGTCAGTTGCACGACAGTGCGTACTCGACTCCCCTGCGGAAGTGGTGTATCCGATGATGGTCCTATGGGCTGACTGATGACGCTCAGGAACGCATGCGCAGTATCCCGCAGTGGGGCTTGCGTGGCGATCCAGTATTTCTGTCCGTGCAACTCCCTCACCCAACTCCCATTGAAGTATCTCCCCTTTCCCTCCCCACAACCCAAGCAGGCCGTCTCAGAAAGGCCCACTACGACGCGTGTGCGATCGTAAGGTTCGATATTCGAGTAGCGATTACCCCATCGGTTCAAGGGATCGCGACCGATCGAGACCGAATAATGTTTGGAACGGTTGGAATCCTCTGGCTGCGATGGGGTGGATTTGGCAGGCAGAAACCTGTACGATGAGGGTGCGCTAGAATTGGTAGGGTGCGCATTGCGGTAGCTAGAGCGTTCTTTCTCCCGCTTGGATAGCTCGGCGAATATAGCGCGTTGATAGGCAACGTCATGGGCTCGAGTGAGCCACGAAGGGATTGTAGCGCTCGGGTTGGAGGGCATGTCGGTTTGAGTGTTGAATGGATCTGGTCAGAGCTAGCTGGGGCCTTCTTATCTTGAAGCACGACATCTTAGTTCCCACGTACTGGTCGCACAGCAGACACTAGGTCCAGTCAAATCCTGTGAGGGCGATGTCGAGTACCTACAAGTCGCTCATAACCCCGGACACGAAAATCAAGTTAGTTTCCTTTCGCTGACGTGGGCTCGTCGTTTGATGTTCCAGGCTACTAGAGTCAGCTCGGTACTAGACAAGACAGTCGGTAAGAAGCACCTAACGGACGGCAACCCAGAGACATGCTGGACATCTCAACAGGTGTGATACAGCTTGACACGGGGCCTGCGATTGACTGACTAGCCAATCAGGGCCTCCCGCAGTTCATCCAACTTGTATTCCCGGAGCCTGTACTCCCGCAGAGAATTGTATTGACTTTTCAAGGAGGGTTCGTCGGCACGCAATGTGCAGTAGAGGTTGCTGTATCTTCTGAAGAACCAGTGTGGACGACGTGGACCCATGTTCATCCCAAAGACGTCAACAGACGCCAGATATTTGAGCTAACTGGGGAGGGGGAGGATATCCGGTGCATGAGGCTTGTCTTTGAGAGGAGTTCAGACTTTTTCGGTAGGGTCACCATTTACGAGCTCGGTGTCGAAGGCTTCTTGTGAGATTACAAACTTAGGGTCTGTATTCCCACTGTCGTCGTCACGATGCCCCCGCGGTATCCAAGACTTTGTGAACTCGGTCATCTTCTTGAGAAGGGCGAATATTAATTACACGAGCAAGTGCTTCCACCCAGCCTGCAAGATATTTCCTTTGATTCAAAAACGCTTTATTCTCTTGGTATACGACTTTACACCGAAACCTCAAATCCAAAAATCTTCCGATAGCATAAAAACCAAACCGAAATCCATCGATGTTCCGACTTAGTTGGTGGTGGCATCCGTGTAGACCGTCGTTGCGAAACCGACCTGGGAGTTCGTGGTGTCGAAGACACTGTAGAAGCGCTCGAGGAAGCTCTGACCGTTGATAAAGTCGAAACCCTGTCCGGAAGGAGTGCCGAGGTCGTTAACGATCGAGTAGATCCCGGTGCTAGAACCGCCGAGGTAGGTGTTGAGCGTTCGTGGCCAAATTTGACCGTTGGGGGTCAACGCGTATGTGACCTGGAGGTGCGATATTAAGAGAATGATCGTTCGATCGAACATCGAGGGATAGTTACAGAGCCAATGTTAAAGTTGAGGTTCTGGAGGGCGTCATATTGAGTAGTCGTAAGCGTCAGCAAGCCGATTCTTCTATCAAGCGTAGCGCCAGTGGCAGACTGGTATGCTGAGTAGGCGTCTGTTGCAACAGCTGAGTATTGGGTTCGGCCCGAGCCAGTACAGTCTACTCACTGGAAGCAAGAAGAATCAAAGTGGTGCCGGTGTCGACGATACCAGCAGTCTCTGACAAGATCGTCGTGCTGCCATATGTGATGCTCTCGTTGATACCCCAGTAATACGCCGCAGGATAGGTCGTAGTCAGGGGACTGAAACGGTTCGATCAGGTGCTGTTAGATGACCCAAGTTGAAAACTAACGTGTAGGTTAGGGTGCCAGTGTACTTGCTGGCGTCAGTTCCACCGAAAGTAAGTTCACCATTCGTGGATGATGTGGAGGTGGTAGGTGCAAAGAAGACGCCGACGACTTCTTCGGCGATCGTCCCTTGGGTATAGAGGTTTTGGGTGACAGTGGGGATCTCCGTGTTGGGCTCGTTGGTCAGAGTACCCTCAGTCAAGATTTCAGGACCAATGCTGGAGGATGATTGGTGACCGTGCTTGAGATGAAGGGGATCCTCTTACCCGACAATGCCGTCAACGCCTGAAAAACCGGTTGAGGTGCTTGCAACACCAATGGACTGCCCGGTAATGGTAAGACCAGAACCAAGCGTGACGGTGTCCGTCCATTCCTCTCCTACAGAAACACAATCAGTTTCCTGTTTCTACCTGTAATAAAAGTCATAAGACCGACCAGAGAAAGAGCCGGAGCCGTACGAGACCGCCTATGGGAAAATGTGAACGTTACTTCGCGATCGAAAAGTTTGGTCAAGCTTACCACAGGCTCTCCAGTGTTCGTGCTGGTGCTTGTTGGTGTGTAGGGTGTATGAGCACCAACCCAGGTGTTGGAAGAGCCAGTGTCGACGATCAAACTATCTGCACACGTGAGAGTAAGTGTCGTGAAACTCGATACATAAAGCATAACACACAGGTAGTGGCTGGATTGCCGACTTGGACTGCCGCAACGTATGAAACAGCCTCGTTTGTGATAGCAAAGCTGGCAGTGCGACGATCCAGCTTGCCGCTCTGAATAGCAGCACCGCGGTCCTTCAGTGCAGCAGCACGAGCTTGGTCATGCTCAACGAGCTGGATGGCACCACCGCTGGTGTTGATGCGCTTGGCGAACGGTAAGGTAACACGGGGGGTGCGGACCTCCACCGGTGTCGCCGCGATGGAAAGGGCGAGGAGCAAAGTGGTGAGCAAGGACGCAGCAGGAAACATGGTCGACCAGATAAAGATCCGAGATTGGAGAACGGTACTCACTCTGCTGAGCCTTTTATATCATTCAATAGGGAACAAACTGAGGCTCTCCGACGCTTGATGAGAAGGCCATATGGCGACCAGCGCCAAGTACAGAGGAAGGATCGGTTGTCTGTCACGCGGCGGCTGATATTTTTGGTAGCAGACCTGTACCAAGAAGTGTCGATCCGCATCGGGGCAGAATATACCAGGAGCATTGCTTCGTGTTGCTCGATCCAAATGCTTTCCGAGTTCTCCTAGACAAGATCATCCGTAGTTTTCTCCCAGAGCAATCCTGTGAGCTAGAGGTCACTTGCAGTGACTGTTCGCCCCAATGCTAGTGACAGCAAGATGTTGACCAGGTCTTTGAAGGTATGAATCATTTTGGTCGCTCAGGCGTGAGGTTCCCAACAAAATACGTGAGAAATACTTTGACGGAGGTGCAATTGGTGCTAACAAAGGTTTCAACAGATATTTATAGAGAGATAGCAAAAATACATGCCTGACAGGGCTTTCTGTAAACCTTTCCTGGAATGTTGCGCGCGATGAGGCGAGTGCAGACCTACCATGATCAAGCACTCGCGGGTATTGTGATGGACACGCAATCACGAAAGGGCCGCGCTGTATTAATGGACTGACTCCTGCAAAGGCATTAGTGACCTTGAGGTGGAAAAGATTACGACGGCGGAGTCTGTTGGCATTAGGACATGGGAGAAAAGAACCGTATGGATGCCCCCATGGAATGACGAATCTGCCTGATGATTGGCACGCACGTGACTTGATGGGTTTCGCTCAAGGAAATGCAATCAACCAACTCCATTTCGTGACAGTACATGCGAACTACAACTGACAAAGTGCTCATCTTGGCGTGGCATCTTCCTTACCGGCTCAGACTTGAAGCTTGACTAGTGCTCATACTAGGGTTGCTAGGTGTGGGCTTGCTCGCTGCAGATGGGGAGGTCACAGAACCGAGTATGCTGAGCGCAGCAGAAAGCGCGGAGGCAGCGACCGATTGCACTGGCAGGGATGCGCTCTTTGAGCCGAGTACATCCGAGAGAGCCGCGGTAGGAAGCGCTGACGGTAACTGTCTGCGCATCCGGGTCGGGGGTGTCGCCGACGCTTGGGAGGTGCTGAATGACACGCCGGACACGCCGGACACGCTACTGACGGTGC
>JBBPND010000381.1:0-12717 GCA_038090655.1 Gastroboletus turbinatus
ACCTCATGTCACACCCTATGCCCTATATCGGTAGATCTGATACAAACATGTACATACCGTAGTATGCTATATAAACCCCAAGGCTAGTACTGGCATCCCCAGTCTAGTTCTCTTGGCCCCTCTCAAGTCGGACTCAGTAGAATCCTCCCTCCATTTCTTATTCCAGTTGACGTTACTTGTGATAACCTGAAGTTGAACCTTTGACTTGCATTGGGTTGTTTCAGTTTTGGTCATTGTCTTGAGGTGCTCAAGAGAGGGTTGAGAGGCAATGGAGCTGGTGAGGTAGTTGTACTCACCGGTTTGTACTTCATTACTCTGTTCCCTGTTCTTGCCTTTGCCTCTACAAGTTCCATGGGGGTGTTTTTGGTATGAGGTGTTTTCGCTGCACTATGACCAGTTGGACTGGCCGTGCTGGTTGTTCGGGTTTCTGCATTGTGCTATGTCGTGGCTGTGGTATGGCACTGAGGTAGGCTGCTGCTGGGAGGTGAAAGTCGGGTTCTGGGGCTTTTGCTTGACCACACTGATCTTATTGGCATCGTGTTGAGGCCCTTTGGATTGACCATTGTGGCCACAAGGTGGTTGCTGCTGATGAGAGCACAAGCCACCTGATGTGGCGCAACACATGTGGTGCACTTCCCATGATAGGACAATGGATGTTCAGATGTCCTCAAGTTTTGTGGTATTGAAAGTAGTCAAGGTGGCAAGTCCTTGAGCTACGATCTCAAGAGAGGAAGGAAGCTTTGCAAGGAGTAGCATGTTTTTAATCCACTAAGGAAAAATGAAGGCGGCGTCATTGAGGCATGTGAAAAGCATAGTGAGGTGGTTGAGGAAGCAACCAGGGTGTTGATCTGTGGGAATCCTGAGGTTGAGGATGCTTTTGAAGTCTGTGTAAGCAGTTACAACACTTGGTTTTCCATAGTCGCTCTTGAGTTGATCCAAAATGGCTTTGCTTGTGGTGAGTTTGATGATTTTGGTGTGAATGGAGACGTTGGTGTGGAGGATGATATTGCCAATGTTTTTGGCATTGTTGATGTCCCACAAGTCAATGTTGTCCTTATTGGATGTGTCAGTGGCCAAAGTGGTCGAGCCTCATTTAGGATGTAAAAACAGCCTTGGGCCATTAGATAGGTAGCCATGGTTGAAGCCCATTCTAAGTAGTTGGGTCCATTGAGGGATGGAACTGCGGTATAGAGGGCAGAGGTCATGGTTTGTCTGTTGAGAAGGGTTCATTGCATTTTACTCAATGTCAGGGATGATGAGAAGGGATGTGAGCTGTGATTACAGCATCAAACAGGGTTTGATCAATGATGATCAAGAGTCATTGTTGTCATGACTCTTCTTTAGGTGAGTTGGAAGCTCATGAATGTTGCCAGTGATGGCACAATTCATTGTCAGATATCTATGGTGTACCTGGTATGTCGCACGTGGACTAATTGTTTGTACTTATGTACTAGTGTATATGCTTGTATGTCATCTACAATATATATAGTGGGCAATGGATTGATGGGATGCTTCCCCATCAATTATCACCTTGTCCAGGTCCATTGTTATCCATGCTGTTATGCTAGTTGTATAGTAACTAGTTGGAATGTACTTCAAAAGTAGTACAAGACTTATACAGGGGTCTCGCTATCCGGTCTACCCTTAGTGCACACACAAGGGACTTGAGGGACTCATGGTGACTAGAAACAATGCTGAGATTGCATAGAACTAGCTAAAGAACTATGGTACATGGCAGCAAGTATTTATACTAGACTAGAGTGAGCACAGACCAGCAGGTCCTAGGGTAGCCCCTAGGTTCTAGGGTAATCTTGAGTCACAATGAGTCACTATGGATAGAGGGGATAGAAATGACGTAGACATCATTTAGAAATGTAAGCCATCCATTAGAGTGAAAGATTGGAATGAATCGGGATGAGTTAAGAAAAAAGCAAACAGTTCGGTATGGGAACATCGCGCTGACCATGGGAAAGTCGCCTGAATGAATGAATGAAAATGAAAGAAGCTACAATTCAAAGAGAAGATCGTCAATATAGATTGAGGTGGTGTTTGCCTCTATTGTGGAAAGCACCCTAAAGGTGTCAGGAGCCCTGTAAGATGAAGGAAGAAGGGAAAAGAGGTCTGACGATAGCAAAACTGTAACACATGCCCTAGTATCGGTCAACACCAACCCTATTCTATCAATATTCATGGCATCAACCAGAGCTCATAACTTGTTGAGCAGATAACTTGCAACTCCTAGTGGAGTGCACTAAGGAGAACTCCTTACTCACTTGTGGGTGAAAAGTAGAACTAATGATTTGGTAGGACACATAGTCCTTATATACAATACAGGAGTATTTACTTATGTAATATTGTATCTATGTATGGTAACTCCAATACAGTTGGATCAGGTAAGATAAGATAAGATATAGGGGTTGACTAGCTAGCTAAATACTGCATAGTTCAACAATAATCACTAGTAGTGTATCATACTGTTACAGTTTTGCTATCATCAGACCCCTTTTCTCTTCTTTCTTCATCTTATGGGGCCCCTGACGCCTTTAGAGTACTTGCCACAATAGAGGCAAACACCATGTCAATCTACATTGATGATCTTCTATTTGAGTTGTAACTTCTTTCATTTTCTTTCTATCTTTCAGACAACTTTCCCATGGTCAGCGCAACTTTCCCATGCCGAACTGTTCATTAACTGTTTGTCAACTATTCGCCAACTGTTCGCTTTTTTCTTAATTTGCTCTGATTGGCTCCAATCTTTCGCCCTAACGGACGGCTTACATCTCCTGATGACATCTTGTATGACATCTCTTTCCCCTTTACCCAGTAGTGACTCACTATGACCCAAGATTACCCTAGAACCTAGGGGTTACCCTAGGACCTGATGGTCTGTGCCCATAGTAGTCCAGTATAAATACCTGCTGATATGTACTATAGCTCTTTAGCTAGTTCTACACAATCTAGTGTAGTTTCTAGTTTCCATGAGTCCCTCGACTTCCTTGTGTGCACACTAAGGATAGACAGATAGTGAGACCCTGAGTGTCTGTAGACTACACAAGAAGTCTACACTCAACTAGTTACTATGCAACTAGCATAACACATACAAGAGGAGCATAATATTATAAATAACAGCAAAGGCTTGTATAGAAATCATTAATCATGAGCATAAGTCTTTTACATGAGAAAATGGTGTCCCAAAAACATGGTGTGCAGTACTGGCACTGTGCACTGGTAACACGAAATGCAGTGAGCATGAGATACACTGAGGTGCGGGGCATGTGAAATACATTGGGACATGGGCACATAAAACTCAGGGCACAAGAATGTGATATGAGGAATGTGGAACACAATGTGAATAAAAGTGCACCTGTGACACCATAAAATTGGGCATGGTGTTGGACACAGTACAGTCAGTCACAGGTGACTGTCACACACACACATAGGCCAGGCACATTCGGGGTCCTACCCTGGCAGTTTCTGTTATGAACCTAACCCTAACCTAAGGGTTTAGCTAAGACTTATCTTCTTCACATCACGTGACCCTTGCATGTGACTAATCACATGACCGTGTGAATGTGGTCTAGATCCATTACATGTATTCACCTCATTTATTTAATATCTGTCATCTAGACCCTTCTAGAACGATCTATGTACCTGATGACATAGTTACCCTTTACCCTAAGAGCCTGCCCTAAGCAGCTCGCACGGACCAACTCCATAATAAGTACAAACAACTGTCATAGTATATATACCTTGCAACTAGCTCCACAAGAACTCAGTCAAGTTCTTGTTGGAATTTTCCAACATCTCTTGTTCCCTACTTTGTTCTAAGCAAGCCTTGTGTGAAGTGACCAAAGTCTGTATAGATTTTGGGTTGCTAACATAAGAACTTGACTATCATCTCTTTCCTCACTTCACTACCCTCATAAACTGCTTCATACGCATATGTGGCCCCCAGCGTTAAGGGAATATAGCTGGACTCCAGGCTTAAGGAGAATTTCCATACAACCCTTTACTTTGTGCACACTTGTGCATTCCTTTTTTTTTTTTACATATACCTGTCCTCTATGGACATGAAGGTGCTTAGCTATCTAGGGCAGCGCAGGAGTGAGCTCACACACTCTCAATTGGTTTAAACACCATTCCAAACCTCTTTATCTTCTTTGATCTATAGATCATGTGCTTGTGTCACACACTTCTTTGTTATGTTACATAATCTATGATCTCGGTGCAAGAGCGTACTGTGCCCACCAGATCTAGATTTACTATATCATTTTTTGAATGTTAGTCCGGAAGGTCATTGACCAGATGACACATTAGTGGGTTCAAGTGAGTTGGTCCTTACCTGTGATTTTATTTCGGATGATACATTTCCCTTCCCCATCCTTGATTCATTTCGAGATCAAGCGGAGATCCTCAACTCCACCCCCATATGTAAACGAGGATTACAATCCAAACAACGCAGTTGATGTCGAAATCAAGCAAGAGGACTTCCCTGAAGATTTCCTCCCTTACCTAAATGCAGGGTTTACCAACGGGTACATCCCTGAACACCTCTATGAAGCCAAGGCAGTTTACGTCCAATGCCTCCAAGACCAGGCCGATTTCATTGCCAATTGCCCACAAAGTTTAGAGTACTTCCCACCAGTCATACTCCCCATCATCCAATGTGTGGAACCCGTGGAGCAATGCACCCTCCGACTATGACACCAGCTCCGAGTCCCCTCCAGACTCCCCACCATCCTCACCAAAGAACCTGATGTCTACCAGCATGGACATAGACTTTGATGCAAAGGTTGCCAACCTCCAACGGCAATTAACAGAAATGCAGGCAGCACTTCTGGAAGCACAGCTAGACACAGCAAGGGCACAATGTGACGCTGTACATGCCCAGGCAACAGCTGAAGGGCCAAGGACCGAGTATAAGGTCAACAAAAAAGTGGAGGTTGTAGCAGACCCCAGACACTTTGATGGGTCCCCCAGGAATTTCGAGACCTGGTGGACTAAAATGAAAATAGATATCTGCATGAATAAAGAATCATTCATTGGACATGGACAAAGTTTGCACCGTCCTTATGCAAATAGGACCAAAAGACGGTGAACAAGATAAATACTCGGCAGGCACATGGGCATGTGTCTACCTTGATAAATATTCTGATGAAGAAGTGTGGCCCAAATTCGACAACTTCAAAGACAAGATCTGCCTCTGATTTCATCCACAACTAGATACTGAGATTGCCCTCAGTCAACTTGAAACCCTCGTCCAGGGCGAAAGTAGGACACAAGCCTTTCTGACCTCATGGTTGGAAAAATACGACTGCACATGCATAAGCGACTCTCATGGCATATGCATTCTCGAAAAGAATGTGAGATCCGAGATCTTGAAAGAGATCTACATGTGGAACAACCGAAAGCACACAGTCAAACAATATGTTGCAACCATCGTCAACATCAGATCAGCAATAGAAGCCTACAAGCTTCAATTCAAACCCCAGGGTCACACATCTGGGTACAATACGTACAACAACATGTGACAAGGACAAGCCAAGACTTACGGAGGTCAAGGCAAACCAATGGACATTTCCAAGGTATGCAAATCAGGATGTTTCAATTGTGGTGGTGACCACATCGCCAAGAAAGATGGAAAATGAGCCTGCCCCAAGCCCAAAAAGGAATGTGCTGAATGCCATTTCCTTGAAGGATCACATGGATGAAGGTGCAGCAAGCATCACAGCATATGTGTGACTTCATCTGGCGATGAAAGTGGGAGTGAGGAAACTCACTCAAATGGAAAGGGCAAGGCAAAGCCCAACTCCCGAATGAAACAAGTCGCTGCAATGGATTTTGAAGTGGCAAAGGCCTATTTCGTGGACCTTGCTGATTCGGAAAAAGACAAGTCCGCATGAGTGCACCAAGTGCTTGTGTGGATAAACAGACACTTAATACAAACAATTCTTTCTCCTCTCTTTCCCCTTACATCAAATATGGTGAAGAAGAACATGAATTCTTCAACACCCAAACTAGGACTATAGATACCGATACATCTTCTGTAAGTGAGACAGGGTCTCACAAAAGTGAGCTCACCGGATGCAATGAATCCAGGCTTAATTCCATCAAGAAAAACACAAAAAAATTATGTAAAGAACCTATTACATTAGAAACCTTGGAAAGGATCGTCCTCCGATCACTAAAACAGAGGAAGGAAATCTGTTTGGAAGTTAAGGTTGCAAACCTGACAACCAAATACAAGATGCACGAGGCACAGGCACTACTCAATAGCGGTGCCAATGGCATATTCATACATAGCACGTGGGCAAAAGAAAACCACATATAGACCAAGGAACTGGAACATCCCATCCCAGTATTCAATGTTGATGGAACAAAGAACTCCGCCAGAAATATTACGCATACTGTGGACATAATCCTCGACTATGATGGACATCGTGAAAAGGTTACAGCCAAAATTACCGACCTCAGCAAAAACTCCATCATCCTTGGCTACACGTGGCAAAAAAACACAACCCGGAGATTAACTGGCAAGAAGGCACAGTAAAACTCACATGTTGTCCATGCACATGTTATCTACTTTCGGACAGACCAGTGTTCATGAGAATCTTAGAAGAAAAGGAACTCAACAACATGCTGTACGTTTATCAGCAATTACGCCAAACTACAGCTGAGCGGCTGCAGAGCGCCCCAGTAGTTGAGAAGACTGTCAAAGAAGTGGTCCCAAAGGAGTTCCACGAATTCTTAGATGTCTTCTCAAAGAAGCACTCAGAACGAATGCCAGAATTCAAGGCATGGGATCATGTCATCGACATGAAAGAAGGTTTCCAACCAAAAAAAAGAGAAAGATATACCCAATGTCAGTTGATGAACAAAAGGAAGTCTCTGATTTTGTAGATGATCAACTTCAGAAAGGATATATTAGACCATCAAAGTCCCCTCAAACTTCCCCGGTATTCTTTATCCCAAAGAAAAGACAGCAAAAAGAGAATGGTACAGGATTACTGCTATCTAAACTTGTGGACCGTCAAAAATAACTATCCACTCCCCCTTATTTATCTCCCAACTAGTTGATCAATTAAAGGGAGCTAAACTATTTATGAAAATGGACTTACGATGGGGCTACAACAATGTGAGAATCAAGGAAGGCGATGAATGGAAAAGAGCCTTCGTCTGCCACCGAGGATCTTATGAACCCCTCATCATGTACTTTGGACAAATGAACTTGCCTGCCACATTCCAAGCAATGATGAACAATATCTTTGCTGAAATGGAAGGCATAATTATTATCTATATTGATGACATACTTGTGTTCACTAAAACCAAGGACCAAGCTGAACACAACCGGATCGTAAAAGAAGTGCTGCGGAGATTAAAAGACAATGATCTCTTCATCAAACCTGAAAAGTGTACATTCTGTACAAAGAAAATTGACTTCCTTGGAATGATCGTATCTGAAAAGGGAATCGAAATGGAACCTGCCAAAGTTAAAGCAATCACTGAATGGCTGATTCCCACAAATGTCAAAGGAGTTAGAAGCTTCTTAGGTTTGGCAAACTTCTATTGCCGCTTCATCAAGGACTTTTCCATCATGGCTAGACCACTTAACAACTTAACAAAAAAGGATCTACCATGGCGCTGGACAGAAAAGGAACAAAATTCATTTGACACACTGAAAGGACACTTTATGATAGCACCTATACTTCCCTATCCAGATAGCAATTGCAGGTTCAGGGTAGAAGCAGTGTAAAGTAGATAAAGATTCCGGGTGGAAAAACCTAGAAGAAAAATCAATAAAGAATGAAGGTGTGTTGCGTTCGTCCCAAGGGATTTGGAGTGGTTAGCAAACAAAGGAGAAGAATGAAGAAAAGGGGTCCTAGATTAGTCCGAGTCAATCCGGACGAACAGGATTCAGAACAATAGCGAGAGGAAGGTAAGAGAATGGTTGAGGGAGTGTTGGAAACTTGCTAGATGAGTTCTAGCACGAGAATGAAGATTCCGAGTCGGTCCAAAGTGACCACAACAAGGAAAATGTTGACAGAAAGGGATTCCGGCTGAGGACGAGGGCCAGAGACAAGTGACGAGGGATTGTGAGTAATGCACACAGGTGAAAATTTCTATTTCTAAAAGAAATTCAAGGGTTTTTATAGTCCAGGGAATACCCTGGACTCTACCTAAGTAAGGAATAATTGAAAATGTAGATATATGAGAATGGAATGTCAGAGCTTAATAAGGCTAAAGACTGTCCAAGTATGAATGAAGAAGTTCGGAAATAGGGGCTTTCAGGCACAAGGAATACCTATTCCTTACAGCGGATGCATCCGACTTCACCACTGGCACCATACTATGTATCTATAGAAAAGGAAGGCAAATGGCACCCCGTGGCATTCTCATCACATTCAATGTCACCAGAACAACGTAACTATGCCATAGCTGATAAAGAGATGCTGGCCATCATATTAGCACTAGAACAATGGTGCCACTATCTAGAATGCACACACAAACAATTCGAGATTTGGACAGATCATGCCAATCTCTAGTATTTCATAAAATCTCAAGATCTGAATCAAAGACAAGCCAGATGGGCTCTTTACCTCTCACAATTCAATTATGAACTAGTTTGGAAACTGGGAACTTCCATGGTAAAAGCCGATGCCCTTAGCTGACATGAAGACCATGCTATTGGCATTGAAAATGACAATAAGGCAATGACGGTAATTCCCGCTGAATGAATTCATGCTCAAACAAGTGTGAGAATCCACAGACTCGAAGAACAGATCTTAGATCGCTAGGGATGCACAATCAAAAGAAAAAGAAGATGCACTAGCGGCTTTCAAACTTGACGAAGAAGGCTATGCTTGCATCAATGGAAAAATCTATGTGCCTGAGGACAAACAGCTCCATCAGGATGTTATTAGCATGTATCATGACTCCACACTCGCAGGACATGGTGGTGTAGAGAAGACTTTAGAGTTAGTCTCACGCTATTACTTCTGGCAAGGTTCTTGGGCAGACATTAAAGACTATTGCTCCTGATGCGAAAGATGCGCTCAGATTGAAGCCGACAAATGTTCCCCCGGCTGGGAAACTATTACCTAATCCTATTCCAGAAGGACCCTGGCAGGACATATCCGTTGATTTCACTATGGATCTCCCCGAGTTGAATGGCTTTGACAGCATTCTCATGGTAGTAGACCGTTTTAGTAAAGAAGCAGTATTTATTCCCACAATGAAGACCGTTACCTCACTTGGAACAGCAAAACTCTATAGAGATCATGTTTGGCAAACACATGGTCTCCCACATTCTATTATATTGGATCGAGGTCCACAGTTCTTGTTAGCAACCCAAAATCTATACAGACTTCAGTCACTTCACACAAGTAGACTGGAGCAAAGATAGAGCACAAGAGACGTTGGGGAATTCCAACAAGAACTTGACTGAGTTCTTGTGGACCTAGTTGCAGAGTATATATACATTACAAGTGTTTGTACTTATTATGGCTATGGTCGTGCGAGCTGCTTAGGGCAGGCTCTTAGGGTAAAGGGATGTGATGTCATAGTGACATCATAAGGTACAAAGATCATTCCAGAAGAGTCTAGATGACAGAGATTAAAGAAATGAGGTGAGCACATGTAATGGGTCTAGACCACATTCACACAGTCATGTGCAGTCACATGATTTTGAAGAAGAGAGAAGTCACGTGATACATTATATAATTAGTCATGTGCAAGGGTCACATGCACTTAGCTAAACCCTTAGGTTAGGGTTAGCTTCGTAACAGTTCTCTGCCCAAGTCATGCAAGATCTTGGCAAGATGCTAAAGATAGACTTGCAGCATGTCTATGGCTTTCCACCCCCAGACCAATGGGCAAACAGAAAGGCTAAACCAGGACTGCAGTATCTATGGCTCTATATGGCCGAGAAACAACATGAATGGACAGAATGGCTTGTGCTGGTGCAATTTTCATATAATAATAAGGTTCATTCCACAATGGGGAAATCTCCCTTCCAAGTCACACACTCCTATGCCCCTTGCATGGGAATCGAACCCAAAGAAGCAAAGGCTCCAGCAGCCACATCATTTTCCATGACTTCACTAAAATGCTAGCTGATATGAAGTCTTCTTTAGAAAACACACAGGCACAAATGAAAAAGCAAGCAGATAAACATTGCTCAGAAGCTCCTATTTATAAAAGGGATGACAAAGTGTGGCTTAGTACCACAAACCTTAATTTACACAGGACAAGACAGTCATGCAATCTTACAGAAAGGTGGCTGGGCCCCTATAACATTATTGAGATGGTAGGACTGAACACAGTCAAACTTAAACTACCAAACTCTATAAAGATTCACGATGTAGTAAACATCAGCCGAGTCAAACCTTATAAGGAGCGACTACCCAGACAGATTACATACAAGCCTGGCACTGTCACTGTCATGGACGAAGGCGATGCCAAATATGAAGTGGATTATTTATGTGACTCATGTCTAAAGGGACACAAATTGGAGTTTTTAGTCCATTGGAAGGGCTATTCAGACAAGGACTGTATGTGGGAACTTGAAGAAAACCTTTCAAATGCGAAGGATGTGATATGGGACTTTTACAAAACCAAACCAAGTGCACCTCGACGACTTAGAATGGCGAACACATCATTTCAAACTTTATTTACAGCTGTTTTCATAAGTATGTGGAAAACATATTCTCGAAAGTCGCGCCTCGGAGACAACCGGGCAAGGACCCCGAGTGCAGCTGAGTGGGCCAATAGCTGGCTGAAGTAAGCATGGTTCGTTGCTACTGTATCCACCATATGCCTGCGCACCACCGAATCATGTTCGACAATGTCAAAGTCCAGATCCCGCTCCTCCATAAAGCAAACCACATCGTCAAAGACATCTGTCATATCCTAGGTGTCCGGAAATCCCTTGTATACAAAACACTCTCACTATACTCAAAATATGGCACCGTCACTAATCCTTGTAGATACTCTCGTCTCACCAGGCACCCACGTATACTCAGCTCTGCAGACGTTGAGTTCATATCCACCGTCATCCAGCATTGCAGTACCATATATCTTGATGAGCTCCAGCAGGAGCTTTGGATCAAGCGCCGCAAACATGTCACCATCCCTACCCTTCTTTGAACCCTCCAACGTCTTGGTATCACCCAAAAAATAGTCTCGTCTGCTGCTGCAGAGCAGAATGAAGAGACACGTGTGTTGTACATATATGAATCATATTGCTGCAGAGGTGCCTGACCCAAATATGCTGGTTTTTATTGACGAAGCAGCCAAGGATAAACGAACGTCCATCTGTCAACATGGATGGTCGACAAAAGGCGTTTGTTGCCATGTCAGGAAATGCTTCGTCCACGGTGCCAGATTCTCCATTATTCCCGCCATCACTCTTGATGGAATCGTTGTGTACAACATCGTTGAAGGCCCGGTCGACAGTCAACGCTTTTTGAAAATTTTGCAGGAACATGTGGTACGTCTCCCACTTATACGCTTTTGATCTACTCATCGTCACACAGATGCCTCTCACCACCCTGTACCCTGGTCCCTGCAGCATCATTGTAATGGACAATTGCCGCATTCACCAGAGTGAGGACATTTGTGTTCTCATTGAAGACATGCACCGTACGTCATATACCTACACCTGCTCAATCTCTACTAACTACCTGCTATAGTTTGCAAGCTATTCTTCCTTCCTCCCTACTCCCCCGACTATAATCCCATCGAGCAAGCTTTCGCTGCGATCAAGGCATACTTCCGCCGCCACACCGATGATTTTTCAATGACCACAATAGCTCGTGCATGCCAAACTATCACACCGGACAAGGCAGAGGGCTTTTTTCAAGCATCAGGTTATATCGTGTAGTGTACCATGTATCCTATGATTGTTATCATGTACAATCATGTACGAAATGACGGATGTGAGATTGGCTTCAGACAAGACTTAGCGTGACACGATCAACACGAAACTAGATTTGGGCTATGCAAACGACATTGATATCCTAGTACATGAACAAACCATCGGCAGAATCCTCTGCATCCTCGCAAACAACATAACCTTTCGGAACGGGAAGCCAAATCCCATGGTCTGCAGACTGGTACCAAAGATCATGATCCCCGGGTCCATCATCATCACCAGGTTCCATTGGAGGTCCTGTGAAACGACAACCACCCCCATCATGATACTTCTTCTCATAAGCAACTTTTTTCTTCAGCAGACCACCCGTTGGGCTCTGATCAGTGCTGCAGTGCTTGCGCTTTGCGTCAGGACCATTCCACCACACGGTACAACCTCTCTTCAAACGAACAATATCACCATTTGGAATTCCAATTTCCTGAAGTGTCTTGTCATCGATATCGCCGAAAATGTCAGGACCAATGTGCTGCACAAGAAGTTTGCGCTCGTACATGGTGGCATCGGCGACACCAAGATCCATTTCAGCATACTTGAGGAACCGGGAGAGCTGTGAAGGCGACGGAAGTGGAGGTGAGGTGGTCCTTTCTGCTGTGTGACGGACAGGCGTCCACGGAGCCAGAGTGGATGCAGCATGAGAGAAGACATTAGAATTGACCAATGTCTGAAGCAATAAGGTAGATACAATCAAGTTGAAGTCGGGCGCTGGATTTGGAGACGGCGGTGGCTGCAAGTAGCTTTGTGCCTTGCATGCCGGGTGCAAAATCGGTGCTTTGTTGGCCATGTCA
>JBBPND010000382.1:0-12711 GCA_038090655.1 Gastroboletus turbinatus
CATCCCCAGTCTAGTTCTCTTGGGTTTTCCCACTCAAAGTCGGACTCAGTTCTCCTTCTCCCTTTTATTACGGTTGACGCTCTGTGGTAACCTGAAGTCATTTGCTTGCATTTGATTGGTTGTTTCAGCTTTAGCATTGCTAGTTAAGTTGTTAGAAGTAAAGACTTGTATCCAGAGTGAACAAGTGTAATAGAACACTTTTAGGGAGAAAATCCATGAATAATTATCTCCTTAGTTGTGCAATAAGATTGTGTTACCAAAAACCTATCTAAGTGAACTAAGTGAACTATTAGCTAAATTCCAGTTAATCCTGGAACATCCTAACATCAGTACAATCCAGCATATCGTCAGATTAGTGTTCCACAAAGCTACTGAATTCCCTTTTAGAAATTCCTTTTAAACAACCTCTAAACTAACCCTACTTGCCTAGCAACCTTCTAGTGTTGACTAGTGTTTTTCAAGTGCATAATCACTAATGCATTACCTTTACTAACCAGACTTCCATTGAAGTGTATTTCAACTACTAATACATAAATGTCAGTTGAGGATTAGTAAACAAACCATATTATTGGTTACACTAAGTGTTACAACTTGTTCTTTTCTCTCCTCTATTACCTTTATCTTTGTCTTGTTACTTGGTCACTCTGACCTCCATATGTCTTTCTCTTTACAAACACTAAAGCCTAGCTGTTATGACCCCATTAGGCATTCCATGCCCATACTTTTTTTCATCATTCTACAACATCCTTTGCTTTTCCATGGGTTGTATTACCTAATGATTCTATGACCCCCATCATATTCTAGGCCAGGTATATAAGAGCCAGTATGGTTACAAAACCATGGCCAAAAACCAGGGTAAAAACTGCAGGGAAAGTCAGCAATACTTTGAGCTCTGCTCAGATTGTGAGTCCGGCTCTGGGCTCTGCGTGGTAGTACAACACCATCGTGAGCACACCAGATGTTGATGATAGACTCCACCACTGCAGTGTCTGGAGATACTGAGGATATTGAATATGGTAAGTGTTTACCATTGCGCCACAATGTTCTGATTTCCTCAGATACTGAAGAGGATGAGGAGACGCTCTACAATGAAGGAATTTGGGCACATATCCTTCACCAACAGAAACAAATCATCCAGATTGTTGGGAGTACAGCCTCAGTCATCGCACAGCTCATTGTTGAAGCCTCCTAGAGAAAAGACCCAATCCCTTATCACATGTCCATTCTCACTGGCGCAGGCTGGGTGGCTGAGCTTTTGAATGGGCATCCAGAATGAATTCACTCAGAACTTTGTGTTCACAAGTTCATCTTCAAGGTCCTTATTGCTGAACTAAAAGGAGCTAGATGCCAGGATTCGAAACATGTCAAGCTTGAAGAGCAGCTGGCAATATTCCTCTATATCTGTGTCACAGGTTTGACAATATGGCATGTTGGTGAACGATTCCAGCGATCCAATGATACCATTTCCAAGTAAGCCAACTTTTTGTCCCATTGCCCTCACTGATCTGAGTCCGCTACAATAGATATTTCAAAAAGATTCTTGGCACATTCTCTTCCCCCCCAATTTACAATAAATAGTTTGCCTTCCCAACCAAAATGATGACACACCCCCAGCCATTCGAGACAACCCACATTTCATGCCTTTTTTCAAGGACACAATTGGTGCTCTAGATGGAACTCACATACCATGCATGCCAAGTGCCACAGAATGTGATGCAACTCGCAATCGAAAGGGATTCAACTCACAAAACTGCCTGGTTTGTTGTGATTTCGACATGAAGGTCACCTATATGCTCAGTGGATTGGAGGGTTCTGCTGCCGATTCGTTGGTATACCATGATGCCCGTCTCCATGAACTTGTGATCCCTCCTGATAGATATTACCTCGCTGACACTGGATATCCCAACTGTCCAGAATTGCTTGTACCATACCGTGGTGAGCGTTATCATCTCACTGAATGGGATCGAGCAAACGTCCAGTGAGTCCCCCATGCACCACATTTTTTTTGGTCTGACAAGTAACTGCTGGTAGGCCTGTCAACCACTGAGACTACTTCAACCTATGTCACGCTCAGCTATGCAACATTGTCGAGTGTATCATTGGTGTTCTCAAGCGCCACTTCCAAATCCTCACCATTCCCCCCAAATATAAAATGGACACCCAGGCTCATATTCCCCCCGCATGCTGCTGCATTCACAACATCATTTGTATCTATGACACAGCTGAAATAGAGGACATGGAAGGTATGGAACCATTGGATATTGTTCACATCACCGCCCAGATATTGCCACTGGACTTGGATGAACCCGGAGCACATGGTTGGCTCACAAGTGGTGTTCCAACTCCTGCTGGCCGTGACATGATGTCCCAGAAACACGATCAAATCACTTTTGATCTGTGGGCAGACTATGCATGGGAGCAGGCAGAAAGAGGAGATCTGGTTGCAAATTTACAAGGCAACTAGTATACCATGTATTGTACACAACTTCAAGCTACTATCATTTGTGCATACTACTATCAAAGACCTTGACAATGCCAGCTTCCTCCAACCTCTTCACCAGCCACATTTTCCAAACCACAGCATGCTGCTCACTTGTATTTTTGGAGAGAGTGATGTACATGGCAGCATAGTGGCTATAATTCTGGAAGCAGTCGATGACTGCTACCATTTCGGCAGGAGAAAGGTTATTGATATCCAGTTCAAGCAGTCTGGTCGCTGCCTCAGACTTGACGACATTGGTAGTAGGTGGTGGTGGTGGTGGTGGTGGTGGCAGCAGCAGCAGCATTCAGCAGGGCATAGAAGCCACCAATGAAGACAGAAGACTGGCCATGATTGTATTGCTATCACACAAGTGGCCACTGAGGGTCCCGAGCTGATCTGTTGCCTGATCAATTGTCATTGGGAGAGTATGGCGCTTTTGTGAAGAACATGATGATGCGACTGATGGGGTATGAACTAACACCATAGAGACATTGTTGCCCACTTTGTCACCGTTGTTGGCATTGTCAGCCTTGCGCTTTTCACCACGAACAGAGATGCTTGATAAGAGCTTGACTGAGCTGGTCAATGAGCCAGTATATGAGGAGGGAGCAGTTGGTGGCATGAAGTTGGATGGAGATTCAGGTACCACAAATGTCAATGACAGTGGTCTTGACGATGTGCTTGCTTGCGAGGGAGGGGGAGCTATGGTTGTCCTAGTCGCAGCAACTGACATGCTGGTGCTATGCTGAGTATCATCACTGTGACTTGGATCAGTAGACAAGCTATTTGAGGGGGCGATGACCTGGGGGATAGATGGAGCTGAACTTGAAGGACCTGCTTCACCTGCAACATGGGCAGAGAAACAGTTTGTGCCTGTGCCACGTGTGGGCATAACAACCTTCATCTTCTCATAGAATCTCCAGCCTTTGTTTTTGAAAGGTGCAAGTGACGAATTACCCTGGAGAACACTAGTCAGAAAGCCCTTCAAGTTGGCTACACAGTTCAAAACATACCTGGAGTAAATTCCTTCCAAACCAGTTCATCTGAGGCCCCAATATTAGCCCCTGATTCCAAGGAATATGTGAGTCCCGATTTTGTCATCGCAAGGGAGTCAATAGCTTTGAAGGTTTTCTTGAGCTGTAGAGGGCTTGAATTGAAAGGCAACCTACATGATTACATTTCTCCCAGCACAAGCTTTTCGTCTTGGCCCCCCCCTTTGTTGGATTGGCAAGCTTATCACTCTCAGCAAGAGACTTCCAGAATGCTGACTTGAAGTTCATGCCATCACCACCCTCTGCCTGACAAGTAATGACTTGGTCAATCAAGAATTTGATGGAGTGCTTCCTTTGCCCTCAGGCTGGTCCGATTCATGGCCAGCCTTGGATTTTCCTTTCGGTGATGATCTCTGGGACCTGCAGGGAGGCATGTTGGCTTCGTTGATGGGCCTGTCATTGTCTCCTTGACAGCTCACCATATTGGATACTCCATGGTGTTAACTCCAGCTATCAGCATCTCGGCTGAAGAAAACATGGTGAAAAAGCCCTGACCAAAAACTGTGGTTTTTCTCTAACTGTACTGGCTCTAAACTCTTCTCATTTCTATCTCAGCTTCTTCTTAACTTAGACCTACTCTGATCTTTGGTCTAAATCCCACTTGTTCTCTTGATCCTTGGTCTCTTAAGTCATCAAGCCACTTCAAGTGCTTGCTCTTTGAATATCCTTGAAACCCTTGACCCTACTACCAACAGTAGATTACCTTGGTAGTTGGATATCCCAGCTATTCATTGAGAAGTCCTCGACACCCTTGACTTTCCTCTGTCTTCAGTCTTTCACAGAGTCTATGTTTGCCCCTATCCAGGTCAAGCATAACACTAAGTTTTGCACTGACTCATTCCTGGTTACTCTAGCCATTGACTCATCTAGGAAGGGGGTAATGTTACAGTTTTTCCTTTATCATCTACTTTTTCTCTTCTTCACTCACCCTTAGGACTCACTCATGCCAGTCATGTTCTTATGTCAGCCTCTGCTGATACTACTTATGTTTATGCAGACAACTTCCTTTTCTAGATATCTCTCTCATGGTACCTTGTTTTCTTCTCTACCCAAATCTTAGATATAATGTTGTGTCTGACTCATTCTAACTTATAGTCACACAGCATGGTCCATGTGCATATGGTCTGTGCATACTTTAGAATACTATAAATACTGTTGCCTTTGTACAATAGTTCCCTATCTAGTTCTACGCAATACAAGTGTAGGGCTTAACATCACTTCCACAAGTTCTCATGTGCACACTTGATAGTGAGACCCTTCCTGTGTGAGTCCAAACACTTGGATAGCACTTGTCCTCACCTTAGGTGTTTCATACTATACAGGAAGTATGCTGCAACTAGGTCTTACACTTTAGCATAACAAATACCAATATCATCAGCAAATCATAAATCTATTGTACACCACTATACAGAGATTTACAGGAAGTGCTAATTTGAGTTTTTTGGTTCCAAACCATCCATAGAGGCCCACAATATATCACAATGGCTGAATTAATCAAATTTAAATTTTGCTCTGTAATGGCCTATACAACTCTGTACAGGCTGCTTAGGGAGGGACCTCACTATAGCTAAGTCCATAATTTGCTGATGATCCTTGTACTATCAGAACCCCATCTAGTTCTACACAATACAAGTGTAGGGCTTAGTATCATTACACAAGTTCTCACTTGCACACTTGAATAATGAGGTCCAACTAATAGCACTTGTTCTCACCCAGGTGTCTCATACTACATATGAAGTATGCTGCAACTAGATTCTATGCTGTGCATGACTCACTCTAACTCACAGTCACACAGCATGGTTCATGTGCACATGGTCTGTGCACACTTTAGTTTACTATAAATACTGTTGTTTGTGTACTACTAACTCCCCATCTAGTTCTATGCAATCAAGTGTAGTTTCTAGTCATCTATAAGTCCTTGAGTGTGCTCTCAGGTAGTGAGACCTTTTGTGCAAGTCCAACCACTTGGATAGCACACATTCAGCCTATATGTCTCATACTACACTTGAATATATGCTGAAGACTAGTCATTACACTTTAGCATAACAATTACTGCCCTTCTTATGGACTCTGTCAAGCATGATTCAAGTAATGATATGTAATATACTATGAATTTAGGTAGAGTACAAGAAATAACTGGTCCAAATCAGTACTAGACTAAAGGGTCATGACTCCATGAAGGAGAAGATAATTGAGTAACTCTGCTGAATCACCATCTTTTGACAAAACCTTGCCAGTGGTATTATCTTCAAGGTCCATTAAGATCCTGTCAATATATTCACCAGCTCCTGACAGATGGGCAATCTTGGCACATGTAGCATGGATGTGAAGATACAGTGGAGATGGAAGGGGATACTTGTTGGGATCTGGAGTTGTGAATTCCACCAGTTTCTTGAGCTTGTAGAGCAATCCTGGAGCTGTTGCCAGCCTGTACTTGTGTTGCTCACCCTGAAACTTTTAGTCCCAATTTGATACAGATTGAAAAACAGACTCACTGTAGGCTCAAACCAGATTTCTAATTGGTTGAAAAGCTCACATGTATTGAGATCAAATGTTAAGACATTGTCCAGGCAATGGATTTTGTTGCCATTAAGGTTGTCAAGAATGTCTTTGTAGCCAAACCGATCCATGACTGCCCATACAGATGAAGCATGACCACACTACACCAATAAAGTCAGTGATGAGTCAAACAACAGGAGCAGAGAAATATACCTTGTCACTGCCCTCATCATCCAGATTCAAATTTGTAGCAGAATCAAATATGTGAGCACAGTGAGTTGAAACTGTCAATGCTCCAGCTGCCAAGGCCTCTTGGTTAAGCTTTGGATTACATTCTGCCACAGAATATTCATAATTTCCTGTGACAAGGCAATGGTATCCATCCCGGAACAGGGCCTTAGAAAAGGAAAAGGAAGAAGTGTTATCAATTTGGGAATGAATGACATGATCTGTGCACTCACTAGCTGTTTTGCAGCTTCATGTGACTTTGGGGACTCATTTAATAGGCTTGTCAACTCTAGCTCATTGAAACTAGGTGGTGAAGGATGAGAGGATGTGGCAGGTGTACATTCTTTAAGCTTTTTGACTATTGAATGACTGTTAGAATGGCAGCCAACAGGACTCATGAAAAAAACTTACATGCACAAATAAAGTGGTCAAAGTAAAACTTTCCACTGTTTGCCAACTGATCCTCATTTACACAGGAAACCACTTCTTCGGCAACAGCTCTCCGGGCTTCATCTGAAGGCCCATATAGTAACAGGTACCCCAGGATTCTGGCATACATCACATTTTTCTGATTGCCAGACTTTTCAAGTTTCAAAATTTCAGGATATGCAATGGATATGTTGGGAGAGAGGGTAAAAAATTTGCTTGGAAGTTCAGCAGGAAGTGGCTCAGGAGCCATGACTTGTTGTGGTTGAGAGCTTGACGTCGGAGAGGGGCTGGGGGTCACTCAGCCACAAAATAATTCCCACGGGTATTCGACCTCACAGCCCCGGCTACTAAGAATGATTCGGTGTGGACGTTTTGCAGGCTAGATTGAATCAATTATCTAGATCATGCCAGCACAGAAGATACCCAGCATACCCATCACTGTTTTCACAGGATTTCTAGGAGCGGGAAAAACATCCATCATCCTCTCCTTACTTCCCAAACTACCCAAAGACTACAAGGTCGTACTTCTCAAGAACGAGTTTGGAGACATCGAAGGTAGGAGTCATACCGCCGTCAGCAGGATATGTCATAATCCTCGTCATTGTAAGCAGTCGACAGCCAGCTTGCAAAGCAGTCCAGTTTGGCAGCTGTCAGCGAAATCCTCAATGGTTGCATGTGCGTATTGTAATCCTACAGAAGGATCAATGATTACGCCACGTTAAACGCCAGTGCCCAGGTGCTGCGTCCTTGTGGGTCAGATGAAGAATGCCCTCTTAGAGATTAGAGGTAGGCACCAATGTCATGATAGGAAAGAGTCAGGATCACCCCTGCGTCTATTCTAGATAAATTTCGTCCGGACCGCATCATCATAGAGTGCAGGTAACGATAACTCAGTGGATTGAAAGTTTCGCCCTCGTTGACCGGATCAGTGGTTCTGCTTTCCCTGCCACCCTCGCGTTCCAAATCCGTGAATTAGAGCGCGAAACAAACGACGACATCAAACTAGACGCGATCGTTACCGTCGTAGACGCCGAGAACTTTTCTGGCTACGAAGATACATCACCTACAGCCAAGATGCAAGCGAGCTACTCAGACGTCATACTCATTGTGAGTGTCCTTGTCGAAGATGCGCATTCGACGACCTTTTTGGAGTTTAGAATAAATGGGAACACGTTAATGACAGAGCACTCGACCTCGTGCTTGACCACCTCAATACCCTGAATGATTTGACACCGAAGATTAGATGTAATGGACGCGACGGCGTGGATCCAAACTTACTCTTTGGGGTCGACACCAAACTCTTTCAAGACTCGCAACGTGAGACGAGCATTTTTGAAGAGATCCACCACGATGAAGTCCAGACTATCACGCTTTCCAGGGGCTCCGGAACATCACGAGCTACGGGTCACCTCTGCCACAACGAGACCTGCAATGATAACCATCCCCTCGAGGCCACCGTGTGTGGGGGCGAAGAAGGCGTCAGCGCCATAGATGAAGGGCTGCTCCGGGATGCGCTTGGGGCGGTATCGAAAGAGACGGTATGGAGAATCAAGGGATTCGTGCGCCTAGAAAGCGGAGTGTACATCCTGAATTGGGCCTTTGGAAGGTATGAGCTGACGCCATGTGGCAAGGACGAGGAACCCGCCCAGGGCTACGCAGTTCGCCTGACAGTGATGGGTGAACGAGGTGAGGTGAAGCGCTCGATAAGAAGGTTTAGTAGCATATTGGGGCCGGAGACCTCCTAGCCGTGTTTGTGATAAGATAAGGAAAGTGTCATATCATATGCCTATTTGATCTCGACAATTTCTCCAATGTCTCTCCATGATGTTTTCCTATCTCTTCAGTCCGGGTATGCAAGCCGTCCTTTCTCGATTCTTTGGTGTTCTCTCATCATGTGTTCCCATATAGTATCCTCGTACTGGTGTTTACCCCTTTTCGTCGCCGCAAAGGATCGTGAGCGTGCACTGACCACCAGGTCAGAATGCATAGACTGGCTGCCACGGCCCCGTTCGCCAGATTCCTTTGAACCATCACCCCCGGGACAGAGCCGGGAAAACCTTCGTTCGCGGGAGATATGCGAGGTACTCTCCACCAACGACCTCTACCACATCCTCGGCGTCCCCCGTTCCCCGGCCATCGATAGACTGACCCTCCGCCGGGCTTATCTCTCGCGTAGCAAAGCATGCCACCCAGAGTTCGTCCTCCATTTTTTCGTTCTTTCTCGGTTCTCAACGTACGCGTAGCAAGTGTCCCGGAAACCCAGACGCAACGCACGCATTCCAAAAGGTTTCCATAGCCTACGGCGTGTTATCACAGCCTTCTCTAAAACGAATGTACGACGCTCGCCCAAGCGACGACCAATCCGATTTCCTGCGTGCACGTCCCAACGGGTACGCAGACGAAACGCTCAAAGGCGTTCTCCTCAGTATCATCAGCGACTACCTGGACGGCAACCTCGAAATGATACGCACGTTGCTTCGTAAGTACACACGTGGGCTAAGCCCCGCATCCGTCGATTCAACCCCTGACTGTTTGTCTTTCCGTCCTCCCCAGAAGCCGTCAGCGACCTCAATCCATCCCTCAAACTCAGTGACGACGGCATCAACTCCGTTCTTTCGGTCCTCGAAAACATACGCGGCCGCGTCCTCAGTAAGTCATCACCGCTCCTAACACCACAACTCGGGATCTGATCACGTCGACCGACAAGCGTGTCGCGCCTGCATCCTCGCCTTGCACTCCGAACTCACCCGCGTCCTCGAACTCCAGTATGCATTCCGTCAGCTTCCCTACCTCGACATTACGGGCCGCTCCCGATTAACCATCCAACTTACCCGCATCACCCTTTCTCTCCCCGTCACTCTGGAAAAAGCCATTCAAGATGCCCAAGAGGACGTGTTCGCAGACGGCAGGAGCACGACAGACGGCAGGGATAGCGAGTGCGACAAGGCAGCACTGCTGCCAAAGCACGTCGTACTCCTCATCAGGGGCATCGACGTGATCCTGGACAGGATGGAACGCATTTTGGTATAGGTTGTGTCCTCGTCGTGTGCTTTCCCCACGTTCGTTCATTAACCTTTCAACAGGTTCTACTACTTCCTGACTCTTTTTATATTGACTGTATGCATTTTCTTCATGTCATTAAGACCTCCCACTGTATTCCATGGACATGACGCTCTTGTTCCGTACTGCTCCGATGTATTTGTTTCACATTCGAGAATGTTCCAGATCAAGTTCTTGCTGGGACACGATGTTCCCCGAGCTTGGATGTCGTACTGTATTATGCGATTTGGTTCGAGTTGCTAGTCCAGGTTACATGATTAAGCAGTCTGGTTAAAAGGATCATAGGCTATGGACTGCGATTTGGGGTTGAAAATCAGGGGCGCGACGAAGAAAGCAGACATAGCACACGAACAGGCACGGGAAAGTGGTCGAGATGGGTGACGTATAAAGAGAAATAAGAAACGACGAAGAAGGGCCTACTGCAGAACGTACTGTACAAGGACTGTCCGCGGCAAAGTCGAGAAAGGAGATCAGGAAACTCGAATACCAAACTAGCAAAGAAAAGAACACAATCAAAAAAACTCGGGAAGGACTAACAATGGATATAGCGATCTAGACTCTGTCAATACTGCATACTTCTCTGATTCTACAAAACATAGGGGGAAAGAGACCGCATACCGGTGCATCAGCGAAGACGAGATAATCCCTGCGAAGCACTCACAACGTTCATCCAGATCGCACCTGTATGGCCGTTGGCTGGGACGCTTGCTGGGACGATTTCTTCCAGCATGTAAGAGTCTTGTGATGGCTGACACCCATAGGACCCATTCGACCCGTTAGGTTGTGCAGCGGCGGCTGCCAACAATTGGGCATAGTCTCCACCACCATTTTCGTTGCCCATGTTCCCTTCGTTGGGCACAGGAACTTGAGAGTTGTTTATGGAACCCATCGGGTTCTCGGGATAAAAGGGGTAGAACAAGCCAGTTGGGATCTCCGCGAGCTTATCCCCAACAACCCCGGGTGAGACTTGCGGACCAACGTTCTTCACAGGCGTGGTGCTTTGAGAAGCCGTCTGCGGTCCGTAAATCACATTTCCATTAATGTTGGTCTCAGGCTGGTACGGTGGGTGAGCCAGGGTTGGCGTCTTTTGTTGCTGTTGCTGCAAGTGTGGCTGCCGGGGAGACGCCATTGACGGAGAGCCTAAAATGACGTTCTCGGTGTCCCATTCGAATTCAGAGAGTAAAACAGGGCCTTTGGGAGGGCCGACAGAATGAAGGTCTACATTGAGGACCTTTTCGGCAAGCTTGGAGATCAGAGGGTGACCACCGTTCAGATCTTTCCGTTCCCAGCGCCACCGGAATCGAGGTAACATGTCGAGAGCCATCCAAACGTCTTCAATCATGACTTGTCGCGACAAGCGTTCACAATGTGACATGTGACCATACAGAATGACCATGGCTGCAATGTGGAGTGGAATCGGAGAAACAAAGAATGCGATGTCAGGGAACCGGATGAGCTGATTGTGTACGATGATGATGTTGTGCGAGGTGACGATGGCTGGCCGGGCATGAGTGTCTTGGAACGGAGTAGAGATTTAGTGCTCACCATCAACAAGCGCCCTCGAGCGATGCATGTAATCGAGCTCCTTCAAACTAAACAGTGCTCTCAGCAGCAATATTCGCGATATCCCAAACTTGAGTAGTGTGAGCCCCTGATCCTCCGTAATGCCACGAACTAGCTCCTGTCTCTTTTCCAACGGCCAATCTTCGGTCCCGCCAAAGTAGTACTTGTAACTCTCTGGCAACTGTCTTCGGAACTCCATCATACTCTTAATAATCCGAGTTGCATGTCGCATCACGGCATCTACGCTCTTGTTTGAAGGGGCATAGAGGGAGTTGATGATATCTGCCTGAATCTCGGCAATAGGATGGGATAGCAAAAAGTGCTCGGAGTAATCCACATGCTGGCCTGTTAGAGGTCGAGAAGGGTGGGGTGTGTTTGAATCAGAGGGTGCGATGGCGAGCGGTCTGCCGAGAAGGATGGACGTCCCGCGATCATGGACCATTACAATGCCCCACAATCGAATCCGCAGCTGTGCTTCATCCTCCGTAAAAGTGTTGCCCTGCGACATGGGATCGTGGTGAAGACCTAACTCGATGGACAACCGAACGAGGCTGCCGACAAGACGCCACAGTGAACGACCTTGTCGCTGGATAGGTGTTCTCAGAATGCTACGAATATTCGGTGACTGCGCAGAGCTCACCTCTGTGTACAGATACCATTGCAAAAGTATGAGCGCCTGGAGGCTCGTGATGGTGACACGGAGATGAGGTTTGACGGCTAGGGCGCGCTCGAAGAACTCATAGTGTTCGGGCCACTCGATTGGCAAGAGTTTCTTGGTCGAAATTGGGGTATCGCTGGGAGACTTGAGACCATTGTCTACGAGGGTGGCCTTGTGATTGAGTTCACTCAAGGTACCAAGAGCGAGGATGAAATACAAGCTACACACGTGGCCCGGATCGTGTTGGACGTTTTCCATATCGTAGAGAGAGTTTAGCCGGCGTTCAAAATCAGAGCGGAGAAAGACCGGTCGGTGGGTGTTGAGATGAGAAAAGTAAACATCGACGATTCTGTTGACCATTTTGCGGTCTTTCGGCAACCAGATGGTGAGTTTGGAGACCGATGGAGATGGGACGCCGGCATTTGAAGTCAGGACGGAAATAGAGAACCAGGCCGAGGGATCACGGGGGGGAGAAGCCTCGGTGATGTTCTGATCACGACCGGAAGTGAGGCCATTAGAACCAACGGCGAGATCCTCTCTGTCGTCTCGGGATGCGAGTCGACTTTCGCTCATGATGAGGGGATGTACACCAAAACTCTTGGCGATAGCCTAGATGATGAGGTCATTAGTAATGTGACACAAGGTGAAGGGGGAGGGGTGCGTACGCGAGTGTCAGACATGTCAAGAGACTGAGGATCCTGACCCTTGACCTCAAGGGAGGCAGCGGGTGGTGGTGGGGG